>JASDQU010108452.1:35188-59863 GCA_032191745.1 Picea mariana | reverse complement strand
GGGGGATGCCGGTTATGGAGTCGTCTTTCGAAATCATCTTGGACATATTTTAGCCATAGGAGCAGGCCCCCTCAGACATTCCAAAAATAACGCAGCAGAACTTTGGGGTCTCATTAAAGGTTTTCAAATGGCCTCACAGAACAATTACACAAAGCTCATCGTAGAGGGGGATTCTCAGGTAATCATTGGCCTACTACGAAGAATCCTACATGGGGTCAACCCGGACAACATCTCGCCAAGCTGGAGACTCACTCATGGTCTGCAGATCATTGTGGGATTGTTACACTCCCAACAGGTGATCATCCCCACACACATCATAAGGAAGGCGAACCAGATCGCGGACGAATTGGCAAATGTGGGCATTGAGTGGAGAGAACTAGACCTCCGCTGCTATTCTGCCCAGAACCCTGATCATCATATCCTCCAGTAATGCATTCGAAAAGCTAGATTAGTAGATGTTTCCCCGGATGGGGTGTTAGTGGCTTCCCCGTGGTGATCGATGGGAACGGACACAATGCGACGCAACACGGAGCCACGTGACGGGCCCGTGTTGCAGTACAGTGTCATCCCGGGAAAGTAATGGTGCTTAAATTCGACATAATGGTCGAGGCAAGGGGCATTTACGCCACCCTTTGCTCCCCAACATTTGGTATAATGGCTTGGGTCGTCGTTTTTGGCATTACACCTTGCAAGCGGTCGGAAGGGCTCCTCCCTTCACGACGCAAACAAAACCAGGCTTGCTCAGAGACCTTCTCCATCGCTTATCTGCAACACTGGTTCAACCCTGTCCAGACCTGCTCACCTGCAACCATGAAAGAAAGGCTTAGAGGAAAGCTGAAACGGGGCTCACCCTGGAAGCCCCGCAGACCCCCGGTCTCGCCTTCGGCCTCCCCGACGACCTGTTCCTCCTCCCTCCCCCAAAATATGTCCCCAACTGCCACCCCGCCACCTCTGCAATCCTTACACCTTCACTCCGCGATAACCTCACCACCTTCGCAGTCTTCACTTTTACACTCCATGGCCACTATCCCGCGAGGGTTGAATCCGACTCCACGTTCTCCGCAGGACCCCCGGATGCATTTCATAGCGACAATTTCCTTCCCCAGATCCTCGAGCACCTGGAGGAGTGCACCAATGGCTTTTGGAGAGTCCAAGCGAGCACGTCTCCACCCTGAGGGCCACCTCGACAGTGAGAACTTCAAAGAACGATTGGGCATTCTGTATGATCTAGTCTTTGAGCTCAGGAGGGAGATGGCGGACCTCAAGTTTCGCCTGCAGGCCACAGAAGACAATGTAGCAACCTTTCTTCATATCCTTTCAACCATGCAATCGGAGCTCTCCTCGGACCTGGCTGGCTCTTCTCCGGGGGAGGCCCTTGACATTGAGATGGATAGCATGAGGCGACAGGCAGCGGAGAGGCAGAAGGAAGCGGAACGTAGCGGCCCAGTCGAGAACGAGGAGCATGTGGAGCGCAAGGAAAAACGCTGGGATGACCAGCCGACTAACATCAAGACAGAACCGTGGGCAGAGGACCTCCGAGCCACGTGGATAGGATATTAGCCAGGTGTTTAGATTTCTTTTTGCTGAGAATCTAGTTTCTTTAGGCTCCTAGTCTAGATGCAGCTAGTATGATCTTTGTGTGTTTTCTGAACCTGCAACTTTCTCAGACTTGTGAATTGGGGGCTGGCTGGACTGGTTTCCCCTCTCTTGGGGCAGTCCAGCAACTACAGCCAGTATTTTACTGTATTTTGGCAACTTTTTTCAGCTCTAGCAGGCACTAAATATAATATATACTTCTTACTTACAAAAAAAATAAAAAATATGTAGTCATGAAAATGATTTAAACTTATTTTAAGATTACAAAAATTCAATCAAACAATGTTAAACATTAGAAAACATCATAAATTTGTAGTCAACATGTTAACTAATATGTAGTCAATGGGCAAACCCATCACTATAATCTCCTTGGCACGTACAAAAAAAAACATTTTTCATAAACAATATTGTGAAATTGAGTCCAGTTGGATAGTTTCTTTGTCTTTCCCTTTTACAAAATCTCTCAAATGTCATTTTGTTTTCCTATTTGTGACCAAAATGCGCGAAGTACCACATCACTTCGGGCCTATACCACTACGAGAGTTTTCAATGCAGAATATGTCGAAATCGTCGAACGCTAAAGAGCCAGAGTCAAGAACTCCCGAGATACTTAATGAAAAGGTACATTAATCTTGGGTTAATTGGAAATAAACATGGTTAATGACTCGGGGCCCGTACCAATATGGGAGTTATACAAGCTCTGCATAGGGAAACTCCCGAAGCGCAAAGTGGCAGAGGCACGTGGCTGCCATGCGCGGAGGACACATGGTATCAACCAGTAAAGACATGTGACATCATAAACCTATGTAGCAGTAAGCACCTGAGAGATGTGGCATCAATACGTTGTCAACATGTGTCATAAAACTATCACAAATACGTCTTGTCCATTAGTCAGGGGACGTGGCACTCATATAGACCGTGATAGGTGGCACTCGTTTAAAGAAAATCTTGTGTCCGTCATCTGTACTGTTTTAGGTGACACATGGCACATATTCTGTATATGACACGTCAACCTTTTGACATGTCTTATAGCTCATTTGTAGACCCTTTTAAAGATTATCACAACGAACTATCTTCGAGACTTAGAAATTTTGTAGATTCAGGGTTTTTTTGTTTAGATGCCTTGAAACTGCCCAAGCGCAAAGTTCGGAAGTGACCGTTGAAGGTTTTCTTTTAAAATTCGAGTAGGCTTATAATGTGGAGAACACGAGAGTGGTTTGATCAAATTTAATGGAATTCATCATCGGAGGATATTGTAAGGGCCTTATCAATAGATAACGATCATGGATCTATTTAATTGAAAAGAAATTCCCTAAGTTTTTTTGGTGAATTTTTAACTTTTAAGAGGTAAAAACAAAAGATCTTAAAATTCAAAAGTTTAAAATCCTAAAGTGTTCTAACAGCTTCAATTATCTTACAAGATGAAGAAGATATTCTAAGATTGGGCATTCAGGGTGTCATCCTTAGACATATCAATCAACTGTTCATTTTTACAAGACGAGGTTCAGATGTGGAAATGGTGATGGAAGACACTTTGGAAAACCCAAAGTCCAGAATAAAACTAACACCTATATGTGGTTTTAGATCAACGACACCTACACATTTGGAGTTTCAAAATCGTGTAGGTTTCAAGAACAAGCGACAACTTAAGATGTATTTAAAAGTGCCATTGATCTTTGGCATTGGCAATTAATTGTGGGATAAAATTTTCACTTGTTTCCAAATCATCATTTTCTAGTGCAATATTTTATCCACATACTCGTTTTGTATTGTGTTTGTATCATTAAAAAGAGTGTGAGCAAATGAAAACACAAACTATGACTTGATTTTTGGCTCTAACTATGTATAGTTGATTTACAAGCCTTATTGATGTTTGGCCTTTTGTTGACGCTTGAATCCGTCAGGACCGAAACGGTAACCTTATGAGGATGCAAATTCTCCTGCGTTTTTATAGAGGTGGTACTCCTATGTCCGAGATTTATAAAATGTGGGACCTTTAAAGAAGTGTCTCAAATGAAAGTAAAATAAATATAACAGAAAATGGAAAATGTTTTTTTTTATTTTATTATAGAGAGAGAATTCTTGTGAATGGACCAGGAGATGCACACATTCATATATGTAAAGTAAATAAATAGAAATTTCTCACATCCATCATAGCAGGGATAATGATATCTGATCACATAAAAATTAAAAGAAAATGATCTGCATGCACAAGAGAACTTTGATAGTTTGATACATGGGCAACTAAAAAAATATAATGATAGAGAAAACTCAAATATTTTATATTCAAACAAACTGGGTTACAAAATACAGTCGAAATTATTCCCAAAATAGCTCTCTTGGAATTTCTAAAAAATATATAATTCAGTACATATTCTCTGAAATTTAAATGTGTTTGTCATAATGACTAGGATTGGGGCTCCCGCAGACCATAAAGAAAATATGTATAAGAATGAAGCTTGTAGAAAGAAGAAAGTGGGTGGTGGAAGACAACAAGACCTGGCAAGAAGAAAGAGAAAATTGTTAGTCCTCGGTTAAACCTTTCTATTTAAATTGGTACAATAACTGGATGAAGAGATTGAAAAAGATAGAAGAACGTGATCAGTATGAACTTACTATGATGGTATCTCATGCCTTGTCATTTGCTCGTTGATGTCCTTTTGTGGATTTCCTCGGAAGTTATGGGAACTGTCTCAATTGTCCTTTTCCCTTCATTGATAAGCTTGTCGACAACCTTTTTGAACCACTCCTCGATGTAGCTCCTCATGGGTGCCACATTGATTTCATGCCAGATTTTTATATTGAAGAGTTCACCTTCCAAGTCCCTTAGATCAATAGAGATGTTGCACAATTCTTCTTCATTATCTTGGTTTTTAATCAAATAATCAACTAGCCAATTTTCCACATCATCTTCACCATATTCAAGAATGCCATAGAATTTTTCAAATGACAACCCTTTAA
This sequence comes from Picea mariana, assembly GCA_032191745.1. NCBI lineage: Eukaryota > Viridiplantae > Streptophyta > Pinopsida > Pinales > Pinaceae > Picea > Picea mariana. The sequence continues at coordinate 55,306 of JASDQU010108452.1, read as the reverse complement.
AGATCTCAACTTGTTCATCAAATGCTTGCTTGGTTAAAAAAAACGAGTTGAGTATCAATTTAGGGTCTTGGACTTCATTGGTGTTTCCAACTAGATCTACCTCAGTTAGCTTCTTGAATAGTTCCTCTCTTCTAGTTATGGCATGGCTACATGCTTGAACGATAGCATTCAGGTTTTTTACCTTTTCTTTCCAGCATGCTTTTAGTTGCTTTATTCAATTCGAGGAAGGGAGATCCTCCTCTCCTCTTCTCAATTATGTCATACTAGTAACTTTAACACCAAATGGTACAAATGCATCGAGGTAGAAATCTTGCTCGTTTTTCAAATATGTTTGCAGATATTCATGAAAAGAATGTGCTCTTGTTCCAAAAAAGACCATACTCTTTGACATCTCCCAAGCCTCTGTTATTAATTCCATTCTTTTTTTATATTATTTTCCATATAGCTTCAGGCTGATGTGAGAAGGTTTGTTGATCCTTTTAACTTTTCCACAGGTGTGGTAGGTATGATCATTGCCAAAGGACTAGCCAACATTGGAAGGGGCATTAGAGCTCCCTCTAATTATTTGATTCACTCCTTTAACCTGACATTCTCTGCTTCAAGCCCATCAATGGAGTTATCTAGAGCATCTCTAGTTGCTCGATGTATCTGGGAGATCTGGGAGATCTGGGAAGGTCGCATGTTCCGTAGGTTAATCTTTTAACTAGATTTCCCCTTCTTATTCTTTACGTCTCTTTTTTCAATAATCAAATTTTTGGATTCGTTGTAAAAAACAATGCTCTGAAATGCAAAAGACTCTTCTTCGTCGAAGGTCTCGGTCCCAAATATTTCCATCTGAGGGTTCTAGGGAGCAGTGCTCTCTAGTTGGTCGTCGTTGGGGAACACTTTTTCAATGTCAATTTCTAGTTCCATATCTTCGAGGGAGAGATCGTGCATATCACTTTCTCCCATCAGTCCCTCCTCTTCTTACACAATTTTTTTTTTCGTTTCTTCCTCACGAGAAGTTTGTGAGAACTTTAAATTTTGTCGGAGGGAGGGTTCTTATCTCCTCCTCCACCTAAAGAGATGTGTGTGACTTTCTTCCTTGGGTAGGTCGTTGGAGCGTTGCTCCAAGATGTTGTAGTCTTGGGCATGACAGTCGAGGATTGGGCACTTTTCTCACTCATAATTTTTCGTCTCTGCTTGCAAGACTCATTGGTGTTGAGTATTATCTCCAGGTTATCGATGTCACGAGAAGGACTGCTTGAGGCATTATCTTTATCTTCATTCAGGATAGCGTCAATGAAAGAATTGCAGAAACCGACAGCCAATAGGTGTTCTACAAAAATACCATAGGGTCGAACCTTTTTACTTTTTAATCATATTTCATATTGAGGTTGTGAAAGTGGCTCACAAATTCGTCAATCTTGTTCATATTCCTGAATATTAAATCCTCGACTTTCCAGGGAAGAGGTATGAATTGATTTTTTCTCTTTTCATGGAAAAAATGCAACCAGTAGGTGTACTGCCTTGCTATCTCAACAACAAACATTGTATCAGATATGTGACATGGAAGGAAGGAAGGATTTTCTTTGGATCCAAAAATCCTTATAACATTAGAGTTCTCCATTTGTTCCAATGTCCCCTTCCTATCTAGGAACTTGCTCGCCTGGTCAGACATCTGGGGAAAATCCTTTCCAAATATCAACCCTTTAAAAACTGAGACAAAATCATTAAAGAATTCATAAAAAAGTTGGGAGGCCTTGTGTCTCCATAATGTCTGATACCAGAAGGTTATTGGGTCAAATTCACAGTTTACCTTCTTACACAAAGATAATCTGGGGAATGGAAAGCAATGCGTTATCGTGAAAATTAAATAACATGACATAAAGAATTTCTTCTCCCTTTTGTATTGCGATAATTGGGAAGAGATTTCAATGGAAATCAACTTACCCCAATCGAATATGGCTTGTTCCTTCACCGTAAAATATAAAATATACAGAATCATCCGAGAGATGTTGGTTGTACTTTTTTGTCCCGTTATCCTCGTGAAAATCCATGCGATTTCCTGGAAAGGGTTTTTGAATGCAGTAACCTATAATATGGTGATGTCCTCGGGGACGACCGCTGGGTCCTATAATAATTTTGGTAAGAGGTCCAATCCATTATTGTTCTTCTTTAAGAATTCCCTGCAATCCTTGCCCTTGAAAGTAAGCATTGGCTTGAGAAGTCTTAACATATTTCGACATACTTGAGGTGATAGGGAGACTGGGGAATCGTCTCGTAATTGGATAATCCATTGGTTCGGAATATATCTCTCGACGCACCAAGTGACCAACTCCTTACAATAAAAAACATTGAGGACACAACCTGCTCGTGCAATTCCAGACGTCCAAATAACGTCCTTTTGGGCAAAAGGGGATGAGTAGTAGGAATAAGATTTGGACCACTGAAAACTCTGGTCCTCGTGCCCAAAAATATTCAACGTATCTCCATAGAAATGTTGTCAAGTTGCAGCCATAAGGTGATGAGAACGTTCCTTTGCTCCTGATAGTATTTAAAATGAATGTTGGAGGATGGTAATATAATCTCCCATAAATCTTGGTTTAATGTGTTTTAATGGGAGATGTTCTCGAGATTTTCACTTATTAATTCCAATCTTTTCGAACCTGTGTGGTGAGTTTTCACTAATAAAAGCATAATTAATGTGCATTGGGAAGGTCACGAAGGTGGCAGGGATGGACGGGAGCAAAAAATGATTTGAAACTTTTGTGAACCCGAGAGTCCGAGAACCCGCGAATATGTGACAACAGAAGGTGAAGAATCGACTAAGTATGGAGAGGCAGGGCGATCAGACAGATTCATCATAGGTAGAGTGAATCTTGCGAGTTTGAGAAGTTAGGGTTTGAATTGTAGCTCACGAAATTTTTGGGTGCAATATGTATACCACATAACACGGGGCATGAGAGTTCCGAATTGGTAAATTGAACTATCGGTCAGTTCAGGCGAGTGGGGTGCACCTGGGGTACCTATGAGAAAATATAATGCTTTGATGAAGATTTGTTTGTATTGCAAACTGTGATAGTAATTGTGTCCTGATAGTATTTAAAATGAACGTTGGAGGATATTAATATAATCTCCGGTAAATCTTGGTTTAATGGGTTTTAATGAGAGATGTCCTCGAGATTTTCGGTTATTAATGCCAATCTTTTCGAACCTATGTGGTGAGTTGTCACTAATAAAATCATAATTAATGTGCATTGGGAAGGGCGCTAAGGTGGCGGGGATGGACGGGAGCGAAAAATGCTTTGAAACTTTTGTGAACCCGGGAGTTCGTGAACCTGCGAATCTATGACAACAGGAGGTGAAGAATTGACTAAGTATGGAAAGGCGGTGCGGTCAGACGGACTCATCGTAGGTAGAGTGAATCTTGCGATTTCGAGGTGTCCGGGGTCGAATTGTAGATCATGGAAGTTTTGCGTGCAAGATGTATATCACGGAACACGAGGCATGAGAATTCAATAGCACCAACCTAGGAACCCGCGGTCATAAAATTGGCTAAGTATGGAAAGGAACGATGGTCGTTCGGACTCATGATGTGAGGATATAGATGGAGATGAGGATCTGTCAGTCTGCCAACCCAGGAACCCGCAATCATAGAAATGTGACTAAGTATAAAACCAAAAAGGGATAATAGAGGGGAAGAAGAAAAGGGAAAAACGGGTAAGTATAGAAGAGGGAAAAGAAAGGGATAAAAGAACTTTATCCCTCATAGAACAACACTTGGTCTAATAATTATCAAGTGGTAGAAACACATTAACTGTGGGAAAAACATTCTCAACTATGAAATATACTTGGAGCTCGACAAACTCTGGTTCAAGTTTAAAGAGATTTTGTTTATATTTATTTCAATATTATTCATATTATTTTATTTCAATAGTATTTTTGTGGCGCAAATGTAAACCATGTTCCAATTTGAAGGGTGTTTTTGGCTTGCAAATTTTGCTCAAACCCATTTTTATATGCAATCATATTCTCAAATATGACAAGATTTAATATCATTTTTATATGCAAGCATATTCTCAAATATGACAAGCTTTAATATATGCACAATATTAAATAGGGAAATGACGTTGACACCTTTGTATATAACAATGGGCTAGCATAATGTTGCATTCTTACTGTGACAATGCCTTTAAAAAACTAAAATAACCAACAATTTTTCCCAATTCAAGATCGACATATTTTTTTTTCCAGATCCCATAATATTCACCTCTGCCAATTCGATAATAGGGAGGTTGATTTGGTAGATCAAACTATCAGTCAGTTCAGGGGACTGGGGTGCACCTGGGGTACCTGTGAGAAAAGTTAATGCTTTGATGAAGATTTTTTATATTGCAACCTGTGACAGTAATTGTGTCCTGATAGTATTTAAAATGAACGTTGGAGGATGATAATATAATCTCTCGTAAATCTTGGTTTAATGTGTTTTAATGGGAGATGTCCTCGAGATTTTCGCTTATTAATGCCAATATTTTTGAACATGTGTGGTGATTTGTCACTAATAAAATCATAATTAATGTGCATTAGGAAGGGCGCGAAGGTGGCGAGGATGGACATGAGCGAAAAATGGTTTGAAACTTTTGTGAACCCGGGAGTTCGTGAACCTGCGAATCTGTGATAATAGGAGGTAAATAATTGACTAAGTATGGAAAGGCGGGGCGGTCAGACGAACTCATCGTAGGTAGAGTGAATCTTGTGATTTCGAGAAGTCTGGGATTGAATTGTAGATCACATAAGTTTTGCGTGAAAGATGTATATCACGGAACACGGGGCATGAGAATTTGATAATGCCAACCCAGGAACCCACGGCCATAAAATTGGCTAAGTATGGAAATAACGATGGTTGGTCGGACTCGTGATGTGAGGATATAGATGGAGATGAGGATTTTTCAGTCTGTCAACCCGAGAACCCACAATCATAGAAATGTGACTAAGTATAGAACCAGAAAGGGATAATAGAGGGAAAGAAGAAAAGGGAAAAACAAGTAAGTATAGAAGAGGGAAAAGAAAGGGAGAAAATAACTTTATCCCTCACACAACAACACTTGGTCTAATAATTATCAAGCGATAGAAACCCATTAACTATGGGAAAAACATTCTCAACTATGAAATATACTTGGAGCTCAACAAACTCTGGTTCAAGTTTAAAGAGATTTTGTTTATATTTATTTCAATATTATTCATATTATTTTATTTTAATAGTATTTTTGTGGCCCAAATGTAAACCATGTTCCAATTTGAAGGGTGTTTCCGGCTCGCAAATTTTGCTCAAACCCATAAGCAATAGACAAAATATATGACTTAGCATTTGTATATGCAAGCATATTCTCAAATATGACAAGCTTTAATATATGCACAATACTAATTAGGAACATGACGTCAACACCTTTGTAAATAACAATGGGCTAGCATAATGTTGCATTCTTATTGTGATAATTCCTTAAAAAAACTAAAATAAACAACAATTTTTCCCAATTCAAGATCGACACAATTTGTTTTTAGATCCCATAATATTCACCTCTGCCAATTCGATAATAGGGAGGTTGATTTGGTAGATCGAACTATCGATCAGTTCAAGCGACTGGGGTGCACCTGGGGTACCTGTGAGAAAATCTATTACTTCGATGAATATTTGTTTGTATTGCAACCTGTGACAGTAATTGTGTTTTTGATACATTGTTTAATGTGTTGAAACATTATTTTAAGTATTAAACTTCTTGCACTAGATTATTCATTGAATGGTTTGTTGTTTCCCTTCGTTTTTTACCTTTATTATATCACTTGTCTGGCATTGGTGCAACAATGGGAAAGGAGAACCCTCACCCATATCATCTTTCCAATCTTCACCCATATCATCTTTCCAATCTCACCATGCTCTTGTCTTGGTGAACCAACCCTCTAACTGATCAACAATTTGAAAAGAACGAGCATTACAAACTTGTGGTGGCCTAACTTTTCCCTTTAGCAGCCATGGGTAGAATTTAGGACCAACAACAACTATGAAGCTGTTTACACAGCTCTATAGGCAGTTCAATCAAACAATAGAGAAGTGAATCATACCTATAGTTTCGAGGATGTGTTTGCATAAGAGAAACATCGAAAAGCTAAAGAGATATCAATGGAGGGTTGTTGAAATAAAGTTATTGTACCGTCAATTTGAGCGTAAGTATAACAATGACGAACTTGAATTTTAATTTTGTGTGGTTGATAGCATATTTCCATTTGACTTCAGATAGAACATATCTTCTTCTTTTTTTAAAAACATTTCCAAAAAAGAATTCTGGTAATTTCATTAATCAAGCAAAACTAGTTAAATGAACTACATATTACATTTGCTCCACAGAGCCTGCATTAAAAGGAAAGACAGTTCTTGTATATTTCTTAAGATCATAGAAAAAGCACTAAGATCCTGAATCTATTATCCAATCACAATCCAAAAACCAGGCCCATGAGAACCCTGAACTACAACACCAAAGCACATGCTCAAAAGTTTGGCAAACACAACACAAGAAAAAATCAGCAAGGAGTGGGCATTGTATCCCTTCTATAACCAAACTCCCAAATGGGCACCAAGAAATTCACTGATTGTTATATTAGTATGAACCAAGATCACTATGAAAATTTTCTTTTGATATTACTATGAACCAAGATCACGTTGACATGACAATGTTCTAACATTACTAGTTCTGGAAAAAAATTGTCAGTGTTTAACTTAATGGACTTTTAACAATGCAAAATTTGCAATATTATTGAAAATGCATGATGGCTCTGTTCAGAAGAGAAAGCCATTTTGACATCTCAAACGATGGACCTTATTTATTCATAATTGGGTACTTTTTATGAGTTTTTTCCTCATGCTTTTCATTCCTTGACTCAACAATCTTATGCGTCGCCAGTTCACTTTTCCATGGTAGTGCAAAACTTTATTCATATTTTGATTGGGTAACTTGGATAGAAACAGGTCACATTGTTTCATTTCTTGTCAATGCATGATATGTAATTTTTTTGTGGGGGGTTCATCCGATATGCAGTATGACATTGTCCTCATTTAAGGTAAATTTGCTATGGACGTGGAAGTCACATAGCATGTAGACAGTCTTTGCCTTCTTCTGCAGGTATATTTCGTATGACAATTCTGTCAACCTAGGAAGCACATCTTGTAATACAGGTTGTCTAACTGTACAATGTACAACTGTGTTTCCGAGGGTTCGAATGACAATGTTGACGCAATGACTATATATGTAAGGGCATTTTGCACTACATCATGGACAATCAATTGTGCCATCATTTATGAACGCAGAGGCAGAAGAAGGAGAATTGCAATTGGCACATATAGGCTCGAAGGGGGTTGAGTAGGCATTTGTTGCAACCAGAACACCCTCAATCTGCACACATCATCATAGTATTTAATATCTTGAACAATATAATATATATGTGTACAACAAAAAAGCTGCACAAAGTTGTCGAAGGCATTTTTTTTTTGTGCAAATTGTTGTTGGAGGTGTATATGTATATGTACAAAAATTGTGGAGCTAGTTAGTTTCTTGAGATTCTGTACTGTGTTTGTTCGCAATTTTGTTACAAATGTTTCTTGGGTTGTGCGAAATATCCTTTCTTTAACATCTCTTTTCTTCGTTATATTTTTGAACATCATAATTGGAAATTGCCCTTTATGCAATTGTTGTTCCATTGAGGAAAATAAATTTGCATAGGTGTCGAACAATTGTAGTTGCACCATGGAACAATTTAATAGTTATGTAAGATGTCTAAGATATATGAGAATGTCAAATAAAAGGACACAAAAAAAGGGTATGGAAAACAATACCATTGCCTTGTCGTTGTCCGGGTTTCCATATTTTATATGGAGAATATGTTGCGAGCCAACTTTTTTTGCAAATGTGACAGCTGTACCAATGGTTCCAATTAGGTAAATGTCGTTGTTCTCTACAAATTGGTTGATTATTGTGTCTGGTATGAAATGATATTCTGAGAAAACCGCGAGAAATTTTTCGACAACACTTGTTTCATTGAGCAATATAATTTGATCACAATCACCACGGTCATATACTGTTTTCGGTAATATATTGAAATTTGTAATGAATATCCCATTACCTGGAAAGATCTTCTCTGCATGTTTCTGGACAAGTTGTGTAGGGATAGTCAGTGTAACTATCATCATGGCTTCGTTGTCTGTCATGTCTGCACGCATAATGAATCTACTTTTGTTTGCCTTGTCTAAGTAGGTGCTATACACGACCATTATGTCACCGATGAACAGTTTCCCAGTTCGGCGGTTGTTCAAGCCTTCTATTGATAGTATATTGGGTGGTATAAGTTTAGACCCGGTGACATTTTTTTTAACAGGAAAAGTAATGTGAATGGCAGTCTGTATATATATATCTTTTTTTTTTTTTTTGCATCAATGTACAAGTAGATGCACAATTTGGATAAAGTATGCAGGTTAGAGTTTTGTAACCATACCTCTTAGTCTCTGGAACTTGCACTATGTTGGGCGTTTCACTTGTACTCGTCGATAGTTCTTGTGAAATAAAAAATATGTGTTGTAAATGACATAAACATATTTACCATGGCATAGTTGAATAAATAACTGAGAATATTTGTTTCCTAAACATAGAAAGATCATAATCTATGAATCGTTACCTTTGGCCTTGTCATTGCGTTGATGTTTGTGATGACTGAATATTCATGCCCATGTCACTTGTCCAACTTTTTCTGATGCAAACATGTGTACATTAAACATGACAACAAATAAATATGCATGCGCCTTGTATATTGTTCATAATTGATATGGATGTACATTAAGCACATGCATTGTGTTTGATTTACTATTACTACTGGTATACCTTTTGGAAGATTGTACTTCAGCTTCCTCAACCGTGGCACATAAGGATTAATCCTCTTGTTCAATTACTATGTTTTTTTTCAATGTAGCAATGCAGAGAACACAATGGACATGAAGCCAAGTTGCTTTGTAGGAACACATGTAAAAAATATTGAATATAATTTTATTTATTTTAATGTAGCAGCACAGAAAATACAATTGACATGAAGATAAGTTAATATGTAGGAAGATATGTAGTATCTACATATAAAAAAAAAATGAGTTGCAAATCAGTAGAATAAATATACACAGAATAAACGAAATACAAAGCAATCGAATATGTAATACAGGTAGATGCATGCACCTTCGTATGTCTTCTTCTATATTTCTGGTTAAGAGTTCTTTGTCTTGTCCAGTTATTCTGTTTGTTACAAATAAGGAAAGTACAAAATACAATGAACATGAATGTAAGTTGGTATGTAAGATAAAACAAGGAATATTTACATATAGTAAATTAGAATCAAAGGAATAGAGTAACAGATAGTGTTAGAAGCATGCACCTTTGTTTTTCTTGATCCATGTATGTGTCTATATAGAATTCTTTCTGTCCAAAATATATTACAAACCAGAAAAAAACTAAGAATTTGGATGATTCTAGATGAATAATTTGGTTTTGTGCAACAAGTTAGCCAGATATGCTTTGAAACATGGAAATACGATTTTGTAATATGCTTGATGTATATTTCATAATTCAAGTACGATACAAATTGTATTGTGATCAGACCAGTATGTGTCTAAGATAAAGAGGTTGTATTGTGAAATGGGCACATTTGACCATACATGGTCAATAAGTGTGTTTTGTACATGGTTTATCTTATCCAAAATAAAGCGGAGACTATAATTGCACATGTAGTTTTCCAATTCTTTTGTTCTAGCACTATTTTGTAGAATGTCAATATTGAAGTCTCCTAGAATGATAATGGTTTCGTTCAGATGTAAATGTTGTAATGCATTTGAAACAACATTCAGTATGTTGGGAAATCTTGCATGCAGAGTGGCATAGAGATTCAATATTGCAATTTCTTATTCATGGAAGATTACTCTTGCTAGCACCATCTCAACATTGTTCTCTTTGAAATGCATATGCTCCAAAATTGTTACATGTTTTTTCACTAATATCATCACTCCATGTGTAATGTAACTTGATATGCAATTGTGATTCATAAATTGTTTGTTTTGCATGCACAATGTCATGTATGTTTCCTGCAATCACAGAATATCAGATTGCATTGTGTATAGTCATTGAGTATATCATTCATATATGCATGTAGGTTGTGCGTGTTAAGTGAGAGAATTGATACTCATGATTTTGTTTGTATGGATTGGTAATCATATTGTAGATGCCATTTTGCACTAGTCCTAAGGCGTTGCATCTCAATATCAACTTTATGCTTGACTTTGAAGTTATCTTTTGTAAGAGCGCTTAGCAAATACAAGGATTCTATGCTTCTGACACTGGATAGAGTTGTGTATACAAGTCCATGTATTTGTATTCCAACAGGGTCGAACGCAACACTATCAAGTGTTAGCCCTTGTGATATGTGGACTGTACATGCACATGCAAGTTTAATTGGAAACTATTTTCGAATCTTTAGTTGACCTGTCTTTGCCGATGTTGATATTGGTTTTGATATTCATAAGATAAGTGTCCAATCGCACGCAGTGTTTGAATTATATAGTTAAGCTAACTTGTTTGCTTGTCGATGGCCAATATGCAGGTCATGAAACTTAATCCATAGGACATCAAATTTTTATGTTTTGGTATAAGCTTTGAGTATTCCATCTACACCATTCACCAAGCCATCCTATGAATCATAGTTGCATGCATATATTTCAACTACCATGTCTAATTTCAGGACAAGTTGCAAAGGCAAAGTGGTTGTATGTTGATGACATGGTACATTGCCATGGTTGTCTTCTTCAAGGTCAATTGAATTGATGATGATATCATCGCCAGGCATGAGCGATAGCATGTACCTGTTATGCATTGCTATATCCTTATTCTTGTAGAACAGGTAAGGGAAGGTTGGCTCTATTGGTACATGTCGCATGCACCTTGAATTGATATATGTTAAGTCATCACATGTTTGGTTGTTTGTCCGCATTCTATTCAGAATTGCAATAAATGTTTCATTTCTCTGGCACATTGTAGTATGTAATTCAAATCATTTTATATTGTCTTTCCAAAATTCACGCGTCATTGTTTTCATATTGACTGTAGGTTATTCGAATATAAGAGAATCTTGGATGGGTTGCACCTGGTAAAGATCCCCATAGAATATCATGTCAATGTTCCCAAAGTATTTGGTGTGCACATGTTTTATGTTTATCAGTCGATTGTCAATGGAATATAAGAAGCAACTTCCAATCAAAGATGCCTCATCTATGAAGAAAAGTTGTAGTTTGTCATAAATATTAGACAAGGTATCTAACATTTCCTTGTTGAGTGGAAGAAAATGTGACTTATTAAAAATGCATAGTGGATTGTTGTTCCACCTGCATTATATGCAGCTTTTTCTATATATGCAATTATTAGTCCCTTTGGTTTCATAGGGCTAGTCAAATTGTTTGAATCATATATTCGTATAAGCATTTGGAATAGTTCTTTCGCTGTGAATGTCCTGCATGTTCTTGCCCCGCCTGTAAGGAACAAGTGCACAGGAGTGTGCATGTTTAAGTGTTTTTTCATTGCAATGTCCTTTAGGATTGCTTGTTGTTTTCCATTCAACAGTCGTCTAACTCTATAGTATTAGTTATTTTCGATAAACAAAGGATGTTTTGTGACTTGAAAGCCAAGATTGATACATTTTTCATTGGCGGTTGCTCGAGGACAAGGCAAATTTTCTTGCAAGTCATAGGACTCACAGAGAGTTCTAGTTGTTTTATGGTTTGTTAATGTCTCATCAACATTGTCACGGTTTTCTAGTTCATGAACTACACTTTCTAAATCACCCCATGTTGGGTTGACATTGTATGTAAATCTAGCCTCATTGGTTTGTACCGTAGTCTCATAAGCCATATATGCAGCTTCCCATGTATGGAAGTTATGTTTTAATGTGTTTTCATTCTGATCAAATGGAATGTACAACAATAGTTTTTCTCTACAAAAATTTTCATAGTCAATGTGTTTGTTGTATTTGACAAAGCGTATTACATTTGGTTTGTTTCTTTTTGATATGGGTGTGCCATTTTTTTGTAATGTGATACGAACTCTGCAAGGCAGATATGCTTAATAGGAGGTGGATGTTGGAGGTAATAATCAATAATAGAGAAACATATCACGTCCTCTAAATTATGAGGCTCTTGTTCTAGCAAAGATGGTGGTTTAAGCACGAATGTGTGTGTGTGAAGTGGAGATGTGTTTATGAAAACACATTTCCTTGAACTACAACTCAAAGGCAGGGAAAGTGCAATGTGAACTGCTTGTTGAGCAATCATTTTTTGAAGATTGAGTAATGTATTTCCAAGTGTACGTATCATTTGCATAGCATCAATATGAATTTTTTTAATGTTCTCTGTGTATTCTTCTGAATGCACTTGTCATATATTTGTCAACCTTTGTCATGTACGAGTTACAATATTATGTTGCAACATATGAATTGAGGAAATATTGTGCATTTGTATTTGCATTCCACGTAACTAGCATGTCCTTGGAGAAACTGTTGTTCCAAATATGTGAAAGTTTTCGTTTAAGAAAAATTGTTGGTTGTTTAAGTGTAGATTGTATCAATTGGATGTACTCATCTTTTGTTAGATTTAGTTATGTCAAGAAGTCTTCAAAGTTCTTTAAGTCATCGAAGTCTCATTGTTCTAGAAATGAGAACAAATATTTTGATTTCTCAATGAGAACATTGTCCTCTAAACTAATTGGTTCTATGATTCTTGTTGTTCTCATTGGCGACACAGGGAAGTTGTATCTACAGTGTGAATTCTTTCATTTTTTACAGCTTCTTGTATGGTAATGTCTATGAACCTTGGCAAGTTCTGGATCCAAATGGTCTGTGTTGCATGTTATGTATTTGTCCATAAAATGCTCGATTTGTGCATTGTTATCATTTCCATAGACCGGTGCACCCTCTATCCATAACAGTGCGTGGTCATGCCCACTCCCTCTATTTTGGAACTCAGTGACAAAATATTATTATGATATTTTTCCGAATAACGTTTCATCATGACATATCAATTGCCTCAAAGCATTTATTTTATGTCTATAGTAACGAGTACATGTCACTGGGTCTTTTCTTATGAGGTAGTTAATGCCATCATTTTCCAATGTATCAGTTTGTTTTTTCCTTTTCTTGTTCCTATACAATGCAGACATTGTAGTCACCAACGGATCCTAGTGATGCTCTGCACTTGTAAATGTGATGAAAAAAGTTGGGGGTCCCAATTGTCGGATCATTGCAAATATATTTTTCGTTTTTTGTCGCAAGTAGTAAGGAGAGATGCAAATGTTTTTAAAATCTATGTATCCAATATCAGATTTTAGGATTTTTTCTAGGTTTTCTTTGTACTTGACATCTCTGGCCAATAAATTTCTTCCTTGTAGCTGGCCTTTTCTTATTCGCACCAACATGCAAGAGAGAACTTTCTCAATTATTATGCGCATTGTTTTGAAAAACAAATTTGTTATGTGACAAGAGAAGTCACCACTTGAATGTAGCAGTTCCCATCAAACTATTTTTTGGTAGTTGAATCGTTCTGTGATGTCAGTGGCACATGGATCTACATAGAACAGTGTTGGGAAGTTCATTTACTCAGCAAATTTGTTCTTGAATATTCCAAGTGGGCATTGCCCTTCAGCATGTGCAATTTCGACAATCTTTTCTTGCAAGTCATGAATGAGTTGCAAGTCAATGAATCCATGTATCAATGTTTCAACATGTATTCATTCTCTGATTCATCGCTTGTATCAAATTCAATAGTAGTGTCAAAAGTCTGTGCAGAGTTGTCATTCCTTGTTCAAGAACATGGTTCCAGTTATCATTTATACAAATATTGGGTGCTTTGTGCAGGGCCCTGGAACATAATTATTTTAATTCTTTCATGAAAATGTGCACATGCACTCTACCTGTCTGGTATGCATTCTTGTATTGCAAATGTATTTTGAGAGCTACAACAATTTTCATTGTCTCGCTCATGGATTGTGGCAGGGATTTTTGCACAACATCTAGTTGGACATGCACATTAATAATTGATCATGTTAAGCCCATTTGGGGTCATTTATAGCCCCAGGGTCTAATTTGTGCAAATGTAATTCGCAGAGACACAAGTCTCTCTTCAAGTTTTGTAAGTGTACTTACATCTGGTAGTGGTGTGTTACATCTTATTTGGTCGGGTGTTGCAAAGTGTGACAATTTTCCATTTTCAAGTGATCGTTTGCATGGAAGACAGATATTGCGAGTGGAAAATGTTCTATCATTTAGTTTCAAGCCGAGGTATTCTTTTTGCAAGTCGGGGGTGAAAGACTTAGTGTTTTTTTCAAAATGCAATTCCTCACAAATCGCACATGCAATGGAAGGAGTATCTTTAATTTGTTTCATATAGATCTACTTTGCATCTCTCTTTCCCAGACAAGGATGCGTAGTAAGTGTTTGTTGGTTTTCAATGATAACAGTGCATGGTGTTGGCTCTAGGCTATGATATGTGATGTTTCCCTCTCGATCAGTATCATGACCATTGTGGGATATGTAGTTGCACCTGTTTCTCTCATGTATCTATTTTTTCAACATGTGGTAGGTTAAATTATGGTTGTCACTCGAAACTAGTTTCACTTGTTGACAAGCCATGTTGAAGGTGGAATCGACATTTGTTACGATCATTGCCTCCTCACCATATCGATGGTGAAAACGACAATGTTCTTTGTCATTGGACATGTGATGTTTGCATTCAACAGGAAGTGTGAAAATGCGATCGTGTTTTGCACACACAATTTTTTTTAGGTTGTGATAAGTGAGTTTTTGTTTCTTGGTTGAGATCCCTTTCACCTCATGATGATCGGTTGTACAACTCAGAGGTCTAGAAGGAAGTGTACCAATGTTTTCATTTCTTTCACATATGACCTTTTCCAAGTTGTGATAAGTCAGTCTACATTTTTTTGTTTAAGCTCTGTATGACCTAATGACAATTGGGATGAGTTTCATCCTGATTAGACAGTATGCGACACTTATGCAAATTTGATGCGGTTTGGGTGGCATGGATAGTGGATCTTGAACTGGAATTATTTCTTATCAAAGGTTGTTAATGGATGTGTAGTGTATCTGTTTTCGACAATATGATGTCAATTGTTCAATCGCAGTTTGAATCGATACAATAAGAATGGACAGTACCATCTGATAGGGTTGACCAGACTTGGATATTTACTCTGAATGTGATAGATATCCATTGTAAACAGAATGTGCCACACTCTATATTTCCTTTCTCATATGCCATTTCCATGTTTACAAGGTATTGTTTTCTGTTCCAATTGTCGACATACTTTCTATGACATATGGTAGAAGGTGTTGATGCAAGAAGTTAAACGCCTATTGATTGCCACCTATAATTGCATTGCAAAAGGATTGCACAATGTAAAAGCGCAGTGAATGCACATCAAACACAGTTGCTATCAAATAACAAATTGTATTGAACAGACTATCTCCATAAGCATATGTAATAGTTTTTGTTATGTGCAATCCATGGGAGTGTATATGATGCATAATTCATTTCCAATGTGATTGAAGGTCTTTGCAGGTGAGGGACAAGTAAATATCAGGTCCTCCAAGATTGCATATGGACAATTTTTTATAGAGTAGTGGTTCATAATGACCACTTAGAGGATTAACATCATGGAACAATGTGCAATATGGATCCCTAGATGCAGTTTTGTTGAATAGTAGATATCTTCTTTTTCTTGTTAATGACCAAATTCCAATTGATATATTCAACCACTTGGCCAACCACCATATACAAAATGTATCTCCCAAAAGTCCTCTCTCATTTGGAGGCAGAGTTGCAGATGCAGACAAAAACATCTTTGAAAAATACGTACTGACATCATGTATTCCATGCAATTGGAAAAGAAAATCAGATGCTAATTTGTATTGATATGACTCTAATGCCTCAACGTTGCCATTTTCTAAACATGCCAGGAAATTATCTATCAATCCATTGCGCAACTCGGTCGAGGAATATCGGAAATGCAATAGAACTTGAAATGCATCGAAGAGGCAATCTCCCATAGTATACGAGAATGCATCTAATCTAAAAATACCATTGTTATGCAATACCTAGTCGATGTTGTCATGTACAATGGAGTCTGTATCTATTTGATAATACTCAACATCTATTACTTGCTTCATCTTTTTAAGTTGTGATTTTCAAGATGTTTCTTTGCTATATTTAGATAATATGCAAATAACAAAAAAAAAGATAACTATAAGTTCGGAACTGCATACCAATTCTGCTATGTATCCTTCCACTTTTTTCATTTCAAATTCAATGCTCCTTGGTTTCTATAGCATATGACAAACAAACAAAGCTATTGTGAGTGCTCAATCATATAGAAGAGACAATGCAAATTAAACAACACTATAAATTTGCTCAGTACAAAGACTGAGTATTTAACACATATAATTTTTGAACTCATTTTAGTTGTGCATCTTATAAGCGTTTCAGTAGCCATTGTGTATAGCTTTAAAATCCTATTCATCATTTAATTTCATCCACACTCTTCAAAAAATCAACACCAAACAGATCTGAAACGACCTGTTGATGTCTCCCACCCAGAAAACTCACATAGATGGTATGTGGGATAAACAAAAGCGGAAGAATTCGACATTATGGACTTTTACCATAGGAACATAACTAACACATAGCACAACTTCTTAAGGTTTCAATTATCTTACACTATGAAGAATATATTCTAAGATGTTTCAATTATCTTACAAGATGAAGGAGATATTCTAAAATTGGGCACTGGGGAACTCATCCCGATACATATTAGTGAACTGTCCATTCAAGTTACAAAGAATCATTTCCACAATACGAGGTCCGGATGTGAAAATGGTGATGGAAGATGCTTTGGAAGACCCAAAATCCAGCATAAAACTAACATCTATATGTGGTTTTTCCTCAGGGAATAAAATCTTGCCCTGTCATAACCTGGAAAGAAGGGATGGTAAGGTCCTCGCAGATGCTTGCTCCACAATGAAAACTCTGAATTCGTTTGGAAAATCCCTTTTCATTGCTATTTTCCAAAGAGCCATGGTATGATGTCTAGGAAATGAAAGTGGGAATATGTAATTGGATGGGGACAGCCTGAAAAATGCACTAAACGTATGGTTTCAGGAACATAAAGATGATGAGAACATCCCATTTTCTTTCTTGTATGTCAGTATGGTTGTGACAGAGGTGGGTTCTATATTCGACATTGACATGCAAAGGCGACAATATTTCTTGTTCAACACTTTTTGCGGATAGCAATACTTTCTTGTTTCTTTGATCCCAGTAGTCACACATAAGGATGTTCTGTAAGAGCATTTTCACTCAAGTATTATTTCTAGTTTTTTTTTTACATTTATTTTGATTTTCAGCACTTCCTAGTATTGAAAATTCTTACCTGCAAACTGCAAAAAGTAAACAACAAACAACGAATAAGAATGAAACCATGGTACTGAAGCTTACTCATGAATGGGGAACACCATAAGCGCAATTCCAATTGTGGGTGCAGAATCTCAACCATGCAAACTGCAACAATAGTTCCAACTGCGGATGTAGGACACCAACCTTGCAAAGTTGAAGCAAACAAGGGTGTAGGATTTCAACTCGACAAAGTGCTAGAACAGGTCGAATTGGGGGTGCGGGACTTCAACCTTGCAAAGTTGAAGCAAACAAGAGCAAGCAGTAAACAACAAACCAGTGAGCAAGTGCCAAGAGGTCCAACTACAGCTGCGGGACCTCAACTTTGCAAGTTGAAGAAAACAACAATAAGAAACATTCAAGGAACCAACGAGCAAGCAACAACCAATGAACCAGTAATGTCGGAGGAGAACAATATTGCCCAAATTCACTACAGAAAAGATTGTATCAAAAAAATGGAGGAAAATGTATTGTGACGGGCTTGTTAAGTAAACATTTAAGGCTTTCAGGCCTGTTAAGTAAACATTTAAGGCTGCCAGGACTGTTTAAGGGCCTCGCGCTATGTAAACTTTTAAAAAAGAATGCAGTGTGTCAAGCATGTTTATGTACTCAATAATAAGAATGCTTGTTTAAGTACTTAATAAAAGAAAATAAAAATAATAAAAATGAGTGTCGATGCTCAAAACTGTGGATATCTAAACATTTAAATAAAAATAATAAAAATTCAAAAAGACTGTAGATGATCAAAACTTTGGATATGTTAACATTTAAAAGATTGGGAATAACGAAGCTGTCAATAAGACTTCGATTCTATTCTCCAATGAGATCATGACAAAAATAATGTTTTTAGTTCTCTAGTTTGAACAATAGAGATTATGTAAAAATTTATAGTCAAAGGAAAAACTAATATGAAGTCAACAAATTATCGATCACTATAGTCCATCTACGCCTTTGGCAGAAACTAATAAGATTTGAGAGGTGGTACTTATATGATTATGATATTATTCCTATTGAGAAAACACCTATGAATTATAATGCCAATCTTGTTGTAGTTGTGTCTTTTTCCGAGAAACTTTAAGGAGAAAGACATTCATCTTGTCTATGGGGAATTATACTTTTTCTCATGCATCCTCGTTACATGCATGGAGTAACTCCAAGTCTAGTTACATGTATTTATACATATGCTACCCCTTGAGCAAATAAACATGGAGGTGATACATGAAATAGGAAGATATAACATTGTCATTTACTATAGAGGGTTAAGAGGCTCTTTTGATTAGCATTCTAAAGAAGGATCACAAACTTCCCAGGGTATTTTTTAAATTTAAAATAAGAATAATTACAACAACCATGGGCCTCTTATATAAATATATAGGTTTCTATGTTAATATAAATTAAATATATGCCCTGGGTTTATAACTCGAGTGGTTGGGTAGCATGTTTTTTATCCTTTAGCTCGGGTGGTTGGGTAACATGTTTTTTATCCTTACCATCGAGGTTTAATTTCAACAAAGTGGATATGTTGGCATGTTTTGATAAAGCTATAAGGGTAGATGCCCCCCTGAGATAGAGTTTCCAACCCTATGGCCTTCAGGACATCTCGACCCTTGCTAAATTATAAATTTCTTGCTAGATGTTGGCCTGCAAGCTATTGATACTAGTCTAGGAGTTATAGTGATAGCCAACCACCAACCAAATTTGAACTTAGACCCCACCTAACTAATCCCAATAAACTATTAATTCCTTTAAATATAAAATATATATAAATTAAATATATAATGCAATCATACAACTCTTTATCATAAAAAATTATAAAATATATAGATTTATAAAAAAAAATTAACATTAAATCAAATATTAAAAATTCATAAATAAGAAATAACATTAATCAATTTATTATATGTATCATTGAAACAAGGACATTAATCAATTTATTATATGTATCATTAAAGCAAGGACATTAATCAAATGTATTTATTATATGCATCATTGAAGAAGGACATTAATCAATTTATTATATGTATTATTGAAAATACTTAAAAAAGCTAAGAAATTAATTAATTTATTATATGTATTAGAGAAGAAACGTGGAAGAAACATGAGGGATGTTTATTGCCATTGTGGGTTAGGTTGCATTTTATTTGGTGGGTTCAAATTTAATATAAAATTAAAGTAACCATTTTAAGTTGTTGATGTAGAGATAATTTAATTGTGTATATAACTAATTGATTCTTTACTTAATATATTTCAATATCCTCAAACTATCATTCTTTATACCAATTAATTAAATGATGTTGAATTACAATTAATGATCTTAATTAATTTCACTAATTAATGTAAAACTACTTGATTAATATAATTATATTTATGCCTCTCATGATGACGACCCAACTCAAGTAACTCGTGCATTTTTTTTTTTTTTTGAGGGTGCACGCGTGTACTAGGAAAACAATCAATGCCTTCGACTCCACATTACCACACGACATCCAACAAGACGCCACCACGATGGACACAACTAGAAGGCTTACGACGCACAACGATCACTGCAAGCGTTT
>JASDQU010108452.1:15093-32881 GCA_032191745.1 Picea mariana | reverse complement strand
TTCATAAAAATGTTGGGAGGCCTTGTGTCTCCATAATGTCTGATACCAGAAGGTTACTGGGTCAAATTCACAGTTTACCTTCTTACACAAAGATAATCCGGGGAATAGACAACAGTGCGTTATCGCGAAAATTAAATAACATGACATAAATAATTTCTTCTCCCTTTTGTATTGCAATAATTGAGAAGAGATTTCAATGGAAATCAATTTACCCCAATCGAATATGGCTTGTTCCTTCACCGTAAAATATAAAATATACAGAATCATCCGAGAGATGTTGGTTGTACTTTTTCGTCCCGTTATTCTCGTGAAAATCCATTCGATTTCTTGGAAAGGGTTTTTGAATGAAGTAACCTGTAATCGGGTCATGTCCTTAGGGACGACTGCTAAGCCCTCTAAGAATTTTGGTAAGAGGTCCAATCCATTATCGTGCTTCTTTAAGAACTCCCTGCAATCCTCGCCCTTGAAAGTAAGCATTGGCTTTAGAAGTCTTAACATATTTTGACATACTTGAAGCGATAGGGAGACTGGGGAATGGTCTCGTAATTGGATAATCCATTGGTTCGGAATATATCTCTCGACGCACCAAGTGACCAACTCCTTACAATAAAAAACGTCGAGGACACAACCTGCTTGTGCAATTCTAGATATCCAAATAACTTCCTTATGGGCAAAAGGGGATGAGTAGTAGGAATAAGCTTTGGACCATTGAAAACTTTGGTCCTCACACCCAAAAATATTCAACGTATCTCCACAGAAATGTTGTCGAGTTGCAACCATAAGGTGATGAGAACGTTCCTTTGCTCCTGATAGTATTTAAAATGAATGTTGGAGGATGGTAATATAATCTCCCATAAATCTTGGTTTAATGTGTTTTAATGGGAGATGTTCTCGAGATTTTCACTTATTAATTCCAATATTTTCGAACCTATGTGGCGAGTTTTCACTAATAAAAGAAAAATTAAGGTGCATTGGGAAGGGCACGAAGGTGGCGGGGATGGACAGGAGCAAAAAATGATTTGAAACTTTTGTGAACCCGAGAGTCCGAGAACCCACGAATATGTGACAATAGAAGGTGAAGAATCGACTAAATATGGAAAGGCAGGGCGATCAGACAGATTCATATTTGAATTAGATTAATCTGTCTGACAAGCTTTAATATATGCACAATACTAATTAGGAACATTACATCAACACCTTTGTAAATAACAATGGGCTAGCATAATGTTGCATTCTTACTGTGATAATTCCTTAAAAAATCTAAAATAACGAACAATTTTTCCCAATTCAAGATCGACACAATTTTTTTTTCAGATCCCATAATATTCACCTCTGCCAATTCGATAATAGGGAGGTTGATTTGGTAGATCGAACTATCCGTCAGTTCAGGCGACTGGGGTGCACCTGGGGTACCTATGAGAAAAGTTATTGCTTCGATGAATATTTGTTTGTATTGCAACCTGTGAGAGTAATTGTGTTTTTGATACATTGTTTAATGTGTTGAAACATTATTTTAAGTATTAAACTTCTTGCACTATATTATTCATTGAATGGTTTGTTGTTTCCCTCCATTTTTTACCTTTATTATATCACTTGTCTGGCATTGGTGAAACAGTGGGAAAGGAGAACCCTCAACCATATCATCTTTCCAATCTCGCCATCGTCTTGTCTTGGTGAACCAACCCTCTAACTGATCAACAATTTGAAAAGAACGAGCATTACAAACTTGTGGTGGCCTAACTTTTCCCTTTAGTAGCCATGGGTAGAATTTAGGACCAACAACAACTATGAAGTTGTTTACACAGCTCTACGGGCAGTTCAATCAAACAATAGAGAAGTGAATCATACCTATAGTTTCGAGGATGTGTTTTCATAAGAGAAACATCGAAAAGCTAAAGAGATATCAATGGAGGGTTGTTGAAATAAAGTTATTGTACCATCAATTTGAGCATAACTATAACAATGACGAACTTGAATTTAAATTTTGTGTGGTTGATAGCATATTTCCATTTGACTTCAGATAGAACATATCTTCTTCTTTTTAAAAAAAACATTTCCAAAAAAGAATTCTGGTAATTTCATTAATCAAGTAAAACTAGTTAAATGAACTACATATTGCATTTGCTCCACAGAGCCTGCATTAAAAGGCAAGACATGTCTTGTATATTGCTTAAGATCATAGAAAAAGCACTAAGATCCTGAATCTATTATCTAGTCATAATCCAAAAACCAGGGCCATGAGAACCCTGAACTACAACACCAAAGCACATGCTCAAAAGTTTGGCAAACACAACACAAGAAAAAATCAGCAAGGAGTGGGCATTGTATCCCTTCTATAACCAAACTCCCAAATGGGCACCAAGAAATTCACTGATTGTTATATTAGTATGAACCAAGATCACTATGAACATTTTCTTCTAATATTACTATGAACAAAGATCACGTTGACATGAAAATGTTCTAACATTACCAGTTCTGGAAAAAACTGTCAGTGTTTAACTTAGTGGACTTTGAACAATGCAAAATTTGCAATATTATTGAAAATGCATGATGGCTCTGTTCAGAAGAGAAAGCCATTTTGACATATCAAATGATGGACCTTATTTATTCATAATTGGGTACTTTTTATGAGTTTTTTCCTCATGCTTTTCATTCCTTGACTCAACAATCTTATGTGTCGCCAGTTCACTTTTCCATGGTAGTGCAAAACTTTATTCATATTTTGATTGGGTAACATGGATAGAAACATATCACACTGTTTCATTTCTTGTCAACGCATGATATGTAATTTTTTTGTGGGGGGTTCATCTGATATGCAGTATGGCATTGTCCTCATTTAAGGTAAATTTTCTATGGACGCGGAAGTCACGTAGCATGTAGACAGTCTTTGCCTTCTTTTGCAAGTATATTTCGTATGGAAATTCTGTCAACTCAGGAAGCACATCTTGTAATACAGGTTGTCTAACTGTACAATGTACAACTGTGTTGCCGAGGGTTCGAATGACAATGTTGACGTAATGACTATATATGTAAGGGCATTTTGCACTGCATCGTAGACAATCAATTGTACGCAGAGGCAGAAGAAGGAGAATTGAAATTGGCACATACATGCTCGAAGGGGGTCGAGTAGGAATTTGTTGCAACCAGAACACCCTCAATCTGCACACCTCATCATAGTAGTTAATATCTTGAACAATATAATATATATATGTGTACAACAAAAAAGTTGCACAAAGCTGCTGAAGGCATTTTTTTTTTATGCAAATTGTTGTTGGAGGTGTATATGTATATGTACAAAAATTGTGGAGCTAGTTAGTTTCTTGAGATTATGTACTATGTTAGTTCGCAATTTTGTTACGAATGTTTCTTGGGTTGTGTGAAATATCCTTTCTTTAACATCTCTTTTCTTCATTATATTTTTGAACATCATAATTGGAAATTGCCCTTTATGCAATTGTTGTTCCATTGAGGAAAATAAATCTACATAGGTGTCGAACAATTGTAGTTGCACCATGGAACAATTTAATAGTTATGTAAGATGTCTAAGATATATGAGCATGTCAAAGAAAAGGACACAAAAAAAGGGTATGGAAAACAATACCATTGCCTTGTCGTTGTCCGAGTTTCCATCTTTTATATGGAGAATATGTTGCAAGCCAGCTTTTTTTGCAAATGTGACAGCTGCACCAATGGTTCCAATTAGGTAAATGTCATTGTTCTCTGCAAATTGGTTGATTGTTGTGTCCGGTACGAAATGATATTCTGAGAAAACCGCGAGAAATTGTTCGACAACGCTTGTTTCATTGAGCAATATAATTCGATCACAATCACCACGGTCATATACTATTTTCAGTAATATATTGAAATTTGTAATGAATATCCCATTACCTGGAAAGATCTTCTATGCATGTTTCTAGACAAGTTGTGTAGGGATAGTCAGTGTAACTATCATCATGGCTTCGTTGTCTGTCATGTCTGCACGCATAATGCATCTACTTTTGTTTGCCTTGTCTATGTAGGTGATATACACGATCATTATGTCTCCGATGAACAGTTTCCCAGTTCGGCGGTTGTTCAAGCCTTCTATTGATAGTATATTGGGTGGTATAAGTTTAGACCTAGTGACATTTTTTTTAACAGGAAAAGTAATGTGAATGGCAGTCTATATATATATCTTTTTTTTGTTTTTTTGCATCAATGTACAAGTATATGCACAATTTGGATAAAGTATGCAGGTTAGAGTTTTGTAACCATACTTCTTAGTCTCTGGACCTTGCACTATGTTGGGCATTTCACTTGTACTCGCCGATAGTTCTTGTGAAATAAAAAACATGTGTTGTAAATGACATAAACATATTTACCATGACATAGTTGAATAAATAACTAAGAATATTTGTTTCCTAAACATAGAAATATCATAATCTATGAATCGTTACCTTTGGCCTTGTCATTGTGTTGATGTTTGTGATGACTGAATACTCATGCCCATGTCACTTGTCCAACTTTTTCTAATGCAAACATGTGTACATCAAACATGATAACAACTAAATATGCATACGCATTTTATATTGTTCATAATTGATATGGATGTACATTAAGCACATGCATTGTGTTTGATTTACTATTATTGTTGGTATACCTTTTGGAAGATTGTACTTCAACTTCCTCAACTGTGGCACATAAGGATTCATCCTCTTGTTCAATTAGTATGTTTTTTTTCAATGTAGCAATGCAGAGAACACAATGGACATGAAGCCAAGTTGCTTTGTAGGAACACATGTAAAAAATATTGCATACAATTTTATTTATTTCAATGTAGCAGCACAGAAAATACAATTGACATGAAGATAAGTTAATATGTAGGAAGATATGTAGTATCTACATATAAAAAAAAAAGATTTGCAAATCAGTAGAATAAATATACACAGAATAAACGAAATACAAAGCAATCGAATATGGAATACAGGTAGATGCATGCACCTTCATATGTCTTCTTCTATATTTCTGGTTAAGAGTTCTTTGTCTTGTCCAGTTATTCTATTTGTTACAAAGAAAGAAAGTACAAAATACAATGAACATGAATGTAAGTTGGTATGTAAGGAAAAATAAGGAATATTTACATATAGTAAATTAGAATCAAAGGAATAGAGTAACATATAGTGTTAGAAGCATGCACCTTTGTTTTTATTGATCCATGTATGTGTCTATATAGAATTCTTTCTGTCCAAAATATATTACAAACCAGAANGATGAATAATTTGGTTTTGTGCAACAAGTTAGCCAGATATGCTTTGAGACATGGAAATATGATTTTGTAATATGCTTGATGTATATTTCATAATTCAAGTACGATACAAATTGTGTCATGATCAGACCAGTATGTGTTTAAGATAAAGAGGTTGTATTGTGAAATGGGCACATTTGACCATACATGGTCAATAAGTGCGTTTTGTACATGGTTTATCTTATCCAAAAGAAAGCGTAGACTGTAATTGCACATGTAGTTTTCCAATTATTTTGTTCTGGCACTATTTTGTAGCATGTCAATATTGAAGTCTCCTAGAATGATAATGGTTTCGTTCAGATGTAAATGTTGTAATGAATTTGAAACAACATTGAGTATGTTGGGGAATCTTGCATGCAGAGCGGCATAGAGATTCAATATTGCAATTTGTGATTCATGGAAGATTACTCTTGCTAGCACCATCTCAACATTGTTTTCTTCGAAATGCATATGCTCCAAAATTGTTACATGTTTTTTCACTAATATCATCACTCCATGTGTAATGTAACTTGATATGCAATTGTGATTCAGAAATTGCTTGTTTTGCATGCACAATGTCATGTATGTTTCCCGCAATCACAGAATATCGGATTGCATTGTGTCATAGTCATTGAGTATATCATTCATATATGCATGTAGGTTGCACGTGTTAAGTGAGATAATTGATACTCATGATTTTGTTTGTATGGATTGGTAATCATATTGTAAATGCCATTTTGCGCTAGTCCTAAGGCATTGCATCTCAATATCAACTTTATGCTTGACTTTGAAGTTATCTTTTGTAAGAGCGCTTAGAAAATATAAGGAGTCTATGCTTCTGACACGTGATAGAGTTGTGTATACAAGTCCATGTATTTGTATTCCAACAGGGTCGAACGCAACACTATCAAGTGTTAGCCCTTGTGATATGTGGACTGTACGTGCACATGCAAGTTTAATTGGAAACTATTTTCGAATCTTCAGTTGACCTGTCTTTGTCGATGTTGATACTGGTTTTGATATTCGTAAGATAAGTGTCCAATTGCACATAGTGTTTGAATTATATAGATAAGCTAACTTTTTTGCTTGTCGATGGCCAATATGTGGGTCATGGAACATAATCCATAGGACATCAAAGTTTTATGTTTTGGTATAAGCGTTGAGTATTCCATCTACACCATTCACCAAGCCATCCTGTGAATCATAGTTGCATGCATATATTTCAAGTAGCATGTCTAATTTCAGGACAAGTTGCAAAGGCAAAGTGGTTGTATGTTGATGACATGGTACATTGCCATGGTTGTCTTCTTCAAGGTCAATAAAATTGATGATGATATCATCGCCAAGCATGAGCGATAACATGTACCTGTTATGCATTGCTATATCCTTATTCTTGTAGAACATGTAAGGGAAGGTTGGGTATGTTGGTACAGGTTGCATGCACCTTGAATTGATATATGTTAAGTCATCACATGTTTGGTTGTTTGTCCGCATTCTATTCAGAATTGCAATAAATGTTTCATTTATCTGGCGCATTGTAGTATGTAATCCAAAGCATTTTATATTGTCTTTCCAAAATTCATGTGTCACTGTTTGCATATTGACCATAGGTTGTTCAAATATAAGAGAACCTTGGATGGGTTGCACCTGGTAAAGATCCCCACAGAATATCATGTCAGTGTCCCCAAAGTATTTGGTGTGCACATGTTTTATGTTTATCAGTCGGTTGTCAATGGAATATAAGAAGTGACTTACAATCAAAGATGCCTCATCTATGAAGAAAAGTTGTAGTTCGTCATAAATCTTAGACAAGGTATCTAACATTTCCTTGTTGAGTGGAAGAAAATGTGACTTGTTAAAAGGAATTAAAAAAGCAGAGTGGATTGTTGTTCCACCTGCATTATATGCAGCTTTTCCTGTATATGCAATTATTAGTCCCTTTGGTTTCATAGGGCCAGTCAAATTGTTTGAATCATAGATTCGTATAAGCATTTGGAATAGTTCTTTCGCTGTGAATGTCCTGCATGTTCTTGCCCCGCCTGTAAGGAACAAGTGCACATGAGTGTGCATGTTTAATCATTTTTTCATTGCAATGTCCTTTAGGATTGCTTGTTGTTCTCGATTCAACAGTCGTCTAACTCTATAGTATTAGTTATTTTCAATAAACAAAGGATGTTTGGTGACTTGAAAGCCAAGATTGATACATTTTTCATTGGCGGTTGCTCGAGGACAAGGAAAATCTTCTTGCAAGTCATAGGACTCACAGAGATTTCTAGTTGTTTTATGTTTTGTTAATGTCTCATCAACATTGTCACGGTTTTCTAGTTCATGAACTACACTTTCTAAATCACCCCATGTTGGGTTGACATTGTATGTAAATCTAGCCTCATTGATTTGTACCGTAGTCTCATAAGCCATATATGCAGCTTCCCATGTATGGAAGTTATGTTTTAATGTGTTTTCATTTTGATCAAATGGAATCTACAACAATAGTTTTTCTCTACAAAAGTTTTCATAGTCAATGTGTTTGTTGTATTTGACAAAGCATATTACATTTCGTTTGTTTCTTTTTGATATGGGTGTACCATTTTTTTTGTAATGTGATACGAACTCTGCAAGGCAGATATGCTTAATAGGAGGTGGATGTTGGAGGTAATAATCAATAATAGAGCGACATATCATGTCCTCTGAATTACGAGGCTCTTGTTCTAGCAAAGATGGTGGTTTAAGCACGAATGTGTGTGTGTCAAGTGGAGATGTGTTTATGAAAACACATTTCCTTGAACTACAGCTCAAAGGCAGGGAAAGTGCAATGTGAACTGCTTGTTAAGAAGTCATTTTTTGAAGATTGAGTAATGTATTTCCAAGTGTACGTATCATTTGCATAGCATGAATATGAATTTTTTTAATGTTCTCTGTGTATTCTTCTGAATGCACTTGTCATATATTTGTCAACCTTTGTCATGTACGAGTTACAATATTATGTTGCAACATATGCATTGAGGACATACTGTGCATATGTATTTGCATTCCACATAACTGGCATGTCCTTGGAGAAAGTGTTGTTCCAAATATGTGAAAGTTTTCGTTTAAGGAAAATTGTTGGTTGTTTAAGTGTATATTGTATCACTTGGATGTACTCATCTTTTGTTAGATTTAGTTCTGTCAAGAAGTCTTCAAAGTTCATTAAGTCATCGAAGTCTCATTGTTCTAGAAATGAGAACAAATATTTTGATTTCTCAATGAGAACATTGTCCTCTAAACTAATTGGTTCTATGATTCTTGTTGTTCTCATTGGCGACACAGGGAAGTTGTATCTGCAGTGTGAATTCTTTCATTTTTTACAGCTTCTTGTATGGTAATGTCTATGAACCTTGGCAAGTTCTGGATCCAAATGGTCTATGTTGCATGTTATGTATTTGTCCATAAAATGCTCGATTTGTGAGTTGTTATCATTTCCATAGACCGATACACCCTCTATCCATAACAGTGTGTGGTCATGCCCACTCCCTCTATTTTGGAACTCAGTGACAAAATAGTAGTCTGATATTTTTTCGAATAATGTTTCATCATGACATATCAATTGCCTCAAATCATTTATTTTATGTCTATAGTAACGAGTACATGTCACTGGGTCTTTTTTTATGAGGTAGTTAATGCCATCATTTTCCAATGTATCAGTTTGTTTTTTCCTTTTCCTGTTCCTATACAATGCAGACATCATAGTCACCAACAGATCCCAGTGATGCTCTGCACTTATAAATGTGATGAAAAAAGTTGGGGGTCCCAATTGTCGGATCATTGCAAATATATTTTTCATTTTTTGTTGCAAGTAGTCAGGAGAGATGCGAATGTTTTTGAAATCTATGTATCCAATATCAGATTTTAGGGATTTTTCTAGGTTTTCTTTGTACTTGACATCTTTGGCCAATAAATTTATTCCTTGTAGCTGGCCTTTTCTTATTCGCACCAACATGCAAGAGAGAACTTTCTCAATTATTATGCGCATTGTTTTGAAAAACAAATTTGTTATGTGACAGGAGAAGTCACCGCTTGAATGTAGCAGTTCCCATCAAACTATTTTTTGGTAGTTGAATCATTCTGTGATGTCACTGGCACGTGGATCTACATAGAACAATGTTGGGAAGTTCATTTCCTCAGCAAATTTGTCCTTGAATATTCCAAGTGGGCATTGCCCTTCAGCATGTGCAATTTCAACAATCTTTTCTTGCAAGTCATGAATGAGTTGTGAGTCAATGAATCCATGTATCAATGTTTCAATAGGTATTCATTCTCTGATTCATCGCTTGTATCAAATTCAATAGTAGTGTCAAAAGTCTGTGCAGAGTTGCCATTCCTTGTTCAAGAACATGGTTCCAGTTATCATTTATACAAATCTTGGGTGCTTTGTGCAGGGCCTTGGAACATAATTATTTTAATGCTTTCATGACAATGTGCACATGCACTCTACCTGTCTGGTATGCATTCTTGTATTGCAAATGTCTTTTTAGAGCTACAACAATTGTCATTGTCTCACTCATGGATTGTGGCAGGGATTTTTGCACAACATCTAGTTGGACATGCACATTAATAATTGATCATGTTAAGCCCATTTGGGGTCGTTTATAGCCCTAGGGTCTAATTTGTGAAAATGTAATTCGTAGAGACACAAATCTCTCTTCAAGTTTTGTAAGTGTACTTACATCTAGTAGTGGTGTGTTACATCTTATTTGGTCGGGTGTTGCAAAGTGTGATAATTTTTCATTTTCAAGTGATCGTTTGCATGGAAGACAAATATTACGAGTGGAAAATGTTCTATCATTTAGTGTCAAGCTGAGGTATTCTTTTTGCAAGTCGGGGGTGAAAGACTTAGTGTTTTTTCAAAATGCAATTCCTCACAAATCGCACATGCAATGGAAGGAGTATCTTTAATTTGTTTCATATAGATCTGCTTTGCATCTCTCTTTCCCAGACAAGGATGCGTAGTAAGTGTTTGTTGGTTTTCAATGCTAACAATGCATGGTGTTGGCTCTAAGCTATGATATGTGATGTTTCCCTCTCGATTAGTATCATGACCATTGTGGGATATGTAGTTGCACCTGTTTCTCTCACGTATCTATTTTTTCAACATGTGGTAGGTTAAATTATGGTTGCCACTCGAAACTAGTTTCACTTGTTGACAAGCCATGTTGAAGGTGGATTCGACATTTTTTACAATCATTGCCTCCTCACCATATCGATGGTGAAAACGATAATGTTCTTTGTCATTGGACATGTGATGTTTGTGTTCAACAGGAAGTGTGAAAATGCGATCGTGTTTTGCACACACAATTTTTTTTAGGTTGTGATATGTGAGTTTGTGTTTCTTGGTTGAGCTCCCTTTTACCTCATGATGATCGGTTGTACAACTCAAAGGTCTAGAAGGAAGTATACCAATGTATTCATTTCTTTCACATATGACCTTTTTTAAGTTGTGATAAGTCAGTCTACATTTTTTGTTTAAGCTCTCTATGACCTGATGACAATTGGGATGAGTTTCATCATGATTAGACAGTATGTGACACTTATGCAGATTTGATGCGGTTTGGGTGGCATGGATAGTGGATATTGAACTGGAATTATTTCTTATCAAAGGTTGTTAATGGATGTGTAGCGTATCTATTTTCGACAATATGATGTCAATTGTTCAATCGTAGTTTGAATCGATATGGTAAGAATGGACAGTACCATCTGATAGGGTTGACCAGACCTGGATATTTAATCTGAATGTGATATATATCCATTGTAAACAGAATGTGCCACACTCTATATTTCCTTTCTCATATGCCATTGCCATGTTTACAAGGTATTGTTTCCAACTTCCAATTGTCAACATACTTTCTATGACATATGGTAGAAGGTGATGATGCAAGCAGTTAAATGCCTATTGACTGCCACCTATAATTGCACAATGTAAAAGTGCAGTGAGTGCACATCAAACTCGGTTGCTATCAAATAACAAATTGTATTGAACAAACTATCTCCACAAGCATATGTAATAGTTGTTGTTATGTGCAATCCATGGGAGTGTATATGATGCATAATTCATTTCCAATGTGATTGAAGGTCTTTGCAGGTGAGGGACAAGTAAATATTAGGTCCTCCAAGATTTCATATGGAATTTTTTTTATAGAGTAGTGGTTCATAATGACCACTTAGAGGATTAACATCATGGAACAATGTGCAATATGGATCCCTAGATGCAGTTTTGTTGAATAGTAGATATCTTCTTTTTCTTGTTAATGACCAAATTCCAATTGATATAATCAACCACTTGGCCAACCACCATATACAAAATGTATCTCCCAAAAGTCCTCTCTCATGTGGAGGCAGAGTTGTAGATGCAGACAACGACATCTTTGAAAAATACGTACTGACATCATGTATTCCATGCAATTGGCAAATAAAATCAGATGCTAATTCATATTGATACAACTCTAATGCCTCAACGTTGCCATTTTCTAAACATGCCAAGAATTTATCTATCAATCCATTGCGCAACTCGGTCGAGGAATACCAGAAATGCAATAGAACTTGAAATGCATCGAAGAGGCAATCTCCCACAGTATACGAGAATGCATCTAATCTAAAAATACCATTGTTATGCAATACCTAGTCGATGTTGTCATGTACAATGGAGTCTGTATCTATTTGATAATACTCAACATCTATTACTTGCTTCATCTTTTTAAGTTGTGATTTTCAAGATGTTTCTTTGCTATATTTAGATAATATGCAAATAGCAAAAAAAAAGATAACTATAAGTTCGGAACTGCATACCAATTCTGCTATGTATCCTTCCACCTTTTTTGTTTCAAATTCAATGCTCCTTGGTTTCTATAGCATATGACAAACAAACAAAGCTATTGTGAGTGCTCAATCATATAGAAGAGATAATGCAAACTAAACAACACTATAAATTTGCTCAGTACAAAGACTGAGTATTTAACACATATAATTTTTGAACTTATTTTAGTTGTGCATCTTATAAGAGTTTCATTAGCCATTGTGTATAGCTTTACAATCCTATTCATCATTTAATTTCATCCACGCTCTTCAAAAAATCAACACCAGATAGATCTAAAACGACTTGTTGATGTCTCCCACCCATAAAACTCACATAGATGGTATGTGGGATAAACAAAAGAGGAAGAATTAGGCATTATGGACTTTTACCACAGGAACAGAACTAACACATAGCACAACTTCTTAAGGTTTCAATTATCTTACACTATGAAGAATATATTCTAAGATGTTTCAATTATCTTACAAGATGAGGAAGATATTCTAAAATTGGGCACTGGGGAACTCATCCCGAGACATATCGGTGAACTGTCCATTCAAGTTACAAAGAATCATTTCCATAATATGACATCCAAATGTGAAAATGGTGATGGAAGATGCTTTGGAAGACCCAAAGTCCAGCATAAAACTAACATCTATATGTGGTTTTTCCTCAGAGAATAAAATCTTACCCTGCCATAACCTGCAAATAAGGGATGGTAAGGTCGTCGCAGATGCTTGCTCCATAATGAAAACTCTGAATTCGTTTGGAAAATCCCTTTGCATTACTATTTTCCAAAGAGCCATGGTATGATGTCTAGGAAATGAAAGTGGGAATATGTAATTGGAAGGGGATAGCCTGAAAAATGCACTAAACGTATGGTTTTAGGAACATAAAGATGATGAGAACATCCCATTTTCTTTCTTGTATGTCAATATGGCTGTGACAGAGGTGGGTTCTATATTCGACATTGACATGCAAAAGAGACAAGCTTTCTTGTTCAACACTTTTCACAGATAGCAATACTTTCTTGTTTCTTTGATCCCAGTAGTCACACATAAGGATGTTCTGTAAGAGCATTTTCACTCAAGTATTATTTCTAGTTTTTTTTTTACATTTATTTTGATTTTCAGCACTTCCTAGTATTGAAAATTCTTACCTGCAAACTGCAAAAAGTAAACAACAAACAAAGAATAGGAATGAAACCATGGTACTGAAGCTTACTCATGAATGGGGAACAACATAAGCGCAGTTCCAATTGTGGGTGCAGAATCTCAACCATGCAAACAACAACAATAGTTCCAACTACGGATGCATGACACCAACCTTGCAAAGTTGAAGCAAACAAGGGTGTAGGATTTCAACTCAACAAAGTGCTAGAACAAGTCGAATTGCGGGTGCGGGACTTCAACCTTGCAAAGTTGAAGCAAACAAGAGAAAGCAGTAAACAACAAACTAGTGAGCAAGCGCCAAGAGGTCCAACTGCAGCTGCAGGACCTCAACTTTGCAAAGTTGAAGAAAACAACAATAAGAAACATCCAGCGAACCAACGAGCAAGCAACAACCAATGAACCAGTAATGTTGGAGGAGAACAATATTGCCCAAATTCACTACAGAGAAGATTGTATCAAAAAATTGGAGGAAAATGTATTGTGACAGGCCTGTTAAGTAAACATTTAAGGCTTTCAGGCCTGTTAAGTAAACATTTAAGGCTGTCAAGACTGTTTAAGGGCCTCGCGCTATGTAAACTTTTAAAAAAGAATGCAGTGTGTCAGGCCTATTTACGTACTCAATAATAAGAATGTTTGTTTAAGTACTTAATAAAAGAAAATAAAAATAATAAAAATGAGTGTCGATGCTCAAAACTTTGGATATCTAAACATTTAAATAAAAATAATGAAAATTCAAAAAGACTATAGATGATCAAAACTTTGGATATGTTAACATTTAAAACATTGGGAATAACGAAGCTGTCAATAAGACTTCAATTCTATTCTCCAATGAGATCATGAAAAAAATAATGTTTTTAGTTCTCTAGTTCGAACAATAGAGATTATGCAAAAATGTATAGTCAAAGGAAAAACTAATATGAAGTTAACGAATTATCGATCACTATAGTCCATCTATGCCTTCGGCAAGAACTAATAAGATTTGAGAGGTGGTACTTCTATGATTATGACATTATTCCTATTGAGAAAACACCTATAAATTATAATGCCAATCTCATTGTAGTTGTGTCTTTTTCCGAGAAACTTTAAGGAGAAAGACATTCATCTTGTCTATGGGGAATTATACTTTTTCTCATGCATCCTCAATACATGCATGGAGTAACTCCAAGTCTAGTTACATGTATTTATACATATGCTACCCCTTCATCAAATAAACATGGAGGTGATACATGAACTAGGAAGATAGAACATTGTTATTTACCATAGAGGGTTAAGAGGCTCTTTTGATTAGCATTCTAAAGAAGGATCACAAACTTCCCATGGTATTTTTTAAATTTAAAATAAGAATAATTACAACAACCATGGGCCTCTTATATAAATATATAGGTTTCTATGTTAATATAAATTAAATATATGCCTTGGGTTTATAGCTCGGGTGGTTGGGTAGCATGTTTTTTATCCTTACCATCGGGGTTTAATTTCAACAAAGTGGATATGTTGGCATGTTTTGATAAAGCTATAAGGGTAGACGCCCCCCTGAGATAGAGGTTCCAACCCTGTGGGCTTCAGGACATCTCGACCCTTGCTAAATTATAAATTTCTTGCTAGGTGTTGGCTTGCAAGCTATCGGTACTAGCCTAGGGGTTATAGTGGTAGTCAACTACCAACCAAATTTGAACTTAGACCCCACCTAACTAATCCCAATAAACTATTAATTCTTTTAAATATAATATATATATAAATTAAATATATAATGCAACTCTTTATCATAAAAAATTATAAATTGCATAGATTTATAAATATTTTCGTAACATTAAATCAAACATTAAAAATTCATAAATAAGAAATAACATTAATCAATTTATTATATGTATCATTGAAACAAGGACATTAATCAATTTATTATATGTATTTATTGTATGCATAAATAACATTAATCAATTTATTATATGTATCATTGAAGCAAAGACATTAATCAATTTATTATATGTATCATTGAAGCAAGGACATTAATCAAATGTATTTATTATATGCATCATGAAGAAGGACATTAATCAATTTATTATATGTATTATTGGAAATACTTAAAGAAGCTAAGGCATTAATTAATTTATTATATGTATTAGAGAAGAAACGTGGAAAAAACATGAGGGATGTTTATTGTCATTGTGGGTTGGGTTGCATTTTATTTGATGGGTTCAAATTTAATATAAAATTAAAGGAATCATTTTAAGTTGTTGATGTAGAAATAATTTAATTGTGTATATAATTAATTGATTCTCCACTTAATATATCTCAATATCCTCACACTATCATTCTGTATACCAATTAGTTAAATGATGTTGGATTACAATTAATGATTTTAATTAATTTCACTAATTGATGTAAACCTACTTGCTTCAATGTAATTATATTTTTTCTTATTTATTCATTAATAATTAGAAAAGAGAGAACATATATAAAAGTGCTCTCCAATCTAATGTGCACTTGCATGAGGCTTAAAAGTAATGCAGGGCTCTATGGCTTCAATGTAGAAGTGCTCTCCATCTAATGTACACTTGCATAAGGCTTAAAAGTAATGTAGGGTTATATGGCTTCAATGTAGTGATAAATGGTTTTCCCTTAATTAGTCCCTGCAAAAGGAGGGACTATAGCTTTCACCATAGAGGTCAACTGACATTGAATTCCAATTAGTTTCATTTTTTTTCACAAGTTACCTAAAGTTTTATTAAATGTTTAATTTTTTCTCACAAGTTTTCCAAAGCTTTGTTAAAAATAAATATCATTTGGAATTTTTTTTATGAAAACAAATTTATTTTCCAATTTTTTTATATTTTTGAATTCTATTTATCATTTATCATTGGTCAAAACGATATTGATGGCACTTTATTCCCATGGTATGTGAGATTTTTTAAAGCTATTTGTCAGGATTAAGAAAACATTTAAAAAAAATAAAATTCATGGATGGTCGATTTAGTGGTTCTTACACTGACACTGCAACTCACTAAGGGCTCTGACAATGGGCCTGAGTTTTATTGCACCATCCCCATTTGCTGCAGCACAAACCTCCAGGGCAGAGCGGTCAACCTGCAACTAAATTGAAGCGTGAAGGTTTGAAATCTCACGAAATCGAAATTGAAGCGTGAAGGTTTGAAGCCTCGGAGCCTTGGGTTCTTGCACAAAATTAGAAAGCTCATCAAATAACAAAAATGTTCCAAAAACAAGGATTTCCATATTAGTTTATATTTTTATTAAATTTGGTAGGGACTAGTTGCTTTGCAGTTATTTCTGTTGTTCATTAATAATCAAAGAATGGAAGAGATAGAATATATCTTGAAGTTTAATGCATTGAATTTACACTCTTATATGAGAGGTTAAAAATAATGTAGCTAATTTATTTTAAAATGGAAAATGGTGAGAGATTATTGTAAATTGTTATAAATCTTTCAATTCAAAATGAGGAGCTCTAATTGAAGAAGGTATTGGTTTCTTAATTTTAGAAACTATTTAAGGAAAGATAATAATCACTTGCTCTATGGTAGGTAGAAGATCGTTGGCTTGGGTAAATGATTCTTATCATCCACATAATCTTACTTAGTGAAAGGGCTCAATCAAACATTTCTTTGTTGAAATAGAAAACCCTACAATTATGACATGGTTGTGATATGCAAGGTAAAATTTTGTTTTAATATATATAAGATAAATGGCATACGAAAACTAATTTAACTAATCTAAATTGCAAAAATAAGAATGTAGATGTG
Source organism: Picea mariana (assembly GCA_032191745.1). NCBI lineage: Eukaryota > Viridiplantae > Streptophyta > Pinopsida > Pinales > Pinaceae > Picea > Picea mariana. The sequence continues at coordinate 15,865 of JASDQU010108452.1, read as the reverse complement.
ATAGACATGGAGAATGAAATGTAGCAAATGCAAAAAATGTAATAATTCAAGATGCAACTAATAAAATCCTATTTATATCATAAATATAGGAGCAAGAACAAGGCCAAAAATGCAAATGATAGTAGGGATTCTACTATCATAAATAACCATAGTCACACCACCTTCAACTCCTCCCCAAAGAGATAAAATCCAATTGAAAATTGAACTACCCTCTCAGAAAACTAGTTAATAATTGAATTGAGATGAGACATAGTTAGATAAATAACAATAGTGAAGATGAAGATAGATTAGATCTATAACTTATGTCTAACTATCATTTTTGAATAATCGAGAATAGTCTACATGCTACCAAGAAAATCCTTGCCACAAACCAACAAAGCATTGAAATGAAACAAGATTATTCATATGAAAAAAGAGAAAATAGTCCACTACATATACATATGAATAATAAAAGTTGTTGTGTATTAGAGAATAGTCCACTACCACCGAGAAATGAGTCTCATTTTATATCAAAGGGTAGAAAGCTAATCAAGAAGTTGACCAACTTATATATGTTATTAAGATTGCTCATATTGATACTACCTATTTTGTTTTTGTATCTACCTTGCACTCCACTAAAGAAGCTTTAATTAGTCAAGGGGATGCTTACAAAATGCTCTCTCTTGAATATTTTTGTGATTCTTTGATTAGAGAGAAAGATAAGCTCATCTTGAAGTGATCAACACTGTAGGTACATCTAATAAATCCTTAGTGGCGCAATAAAAGGATAAAT
>JASDQU010108451.1:240956-255741 GCA_032191745.1 Picea mariana | reverse complement strand
TATCAATGTTGAACACAGTGCCACTATCGCTACCACCAAATTCCATCCAAGTGAACCAGAAGAACCATAGGAAGGGAAATGCCTCTTTCACTCATAGATGTGGGTAGATGGGGCTCTGCTTCATTTTATTTTTGGTAGGGGCAGTCAGAAGAACCTGATCTCAACATAGGTCGACAAGCGGTTGGAGTTGTCGACAACACAACACCTGCAACCCTACACCATCGATTGGATTCACCAAGGAATAGATCTTTATGTCAGCCAACAGTGTCGTCTCACCTACGACATCAAGCCTTTCAAAGACAAGGTATTGTGTGATATTTATCCCCTTGAAGTTTGTGAGGTTCTTTTAGGATAACAATATTTATGGAAGCATCATGTTGTGTATGAGTCTAGACCTCATAGTGTTATTATTACTTTGGGTAGACAATTGTACAGGATATCAGAAGTAGCATTGCCTATCGTTATTTCTTTAATCTCTGCTAAGAAATGAAACAAGGTCATTTCACAGACTAGGAAGTTCATCGTCTTTGTGATTCATGCTCACAGTAAGAAAAAGGTTACTGCCACATCCATGGCCTCTACACAGAGCCTCTCTTTGTAGCAGAAGCAAGTGAACGGGATCTCGGAAGATTACATAGACATCTTCTCCTTACCCACCGAGTTACCGACGCACTACCAAGTCAAGCATCCAATTGATCTAACCCTCAGTGCACCTCTTCCTAATGGACTAGTCTATCATTGCTTGATGATGGAAAATGATGAAACCAAGTGTCAGATCCAAAAGATTCTTCAAAATGGTCACATTAGACCTAGATCCTCCCCTTGTGGAATCTTGATTGTACTAGTGCAGAAGAAGGATTGTACCTGGCGACTCTGCATTGATTAAATAGCATTAAAAAAAATCAAAATTCAGGAACCGGTATCCAATTCCCCTGATTGATGACCTTCTTGCCCAACTCAAGGGGGAAACGTTCTTCAACAAGATTGACCTAAAGTTTGGCTACCACCAGGTTCCCATCGAAACAATTGATGTATGGAAGAAAACTTTCAAATCTAAATAAGGTCTCTTCAAATGGTTGGTCATGCCCTTTGGCTTAACAAATGCACCAACCACTTTCATGAGGTTGATGGATGATGTATTGAGATCCTTCACTAAATATTTTCTGGTGGTATATTTGGATGACATCCTCATATTCAACAGAACTTGGGAGGAGCACATGCAACATATTCAATAGGTTTTGAGCACTCTATGACAGCACAATCTATATGCCAACTTAGAAATATGATCCTTTGGCATGAACAAGGTCCAATACTTGGGCTACATTGTTGATGAGCATGGGGAACATGTTGATACAGCTAAGATCCAATTCATCAATGACTCACCAGCCCTGACTACACTAACCGAGCTTCGAAGCTTCTTGTGATTGGCCAACTTCTACCGGCAGTTCGTGTTGGGATTCTCCCATATTGCGTTGGCCCTCAACCAAGTGACCAAGGGCAGTGGAACAAAAAAGATAGTGTGGGGGAAGGAACAACAATGAGCATTTGATGCTCTGAAGCATCGATTGTGCTCAACTCCAGTAATCTCCTTTCCTGATCTACAACAACCGTTCGAGATTAAGACTGATGCATCTAACTATGCTTAAGGCACAATTCTCACTCAGCACGGTCATCCGATGGAATACCATAGTGAGACACTCTCGGATACTGTCCATAAATACCCCACCTATGACAAGGAATTGTATTCCATTGTACAAGCTTGTCGTCAATGGAAACATTACATTCTGAGAAAGGAGACGATCATCCACATTGATCACAAGCCTCTGCAGTTCATACAGACATAGGGGAAGTTGTAGAATGAATGCCATCATAAGTGGTCCACCTACCTGCAACAACTCCATATCAACATCAAGTATAAGACAGGGAGCACAAATTGTGTCACTAAATTCCTTAGTCGACCTTTCGTAGTTTCACTCACCACTGTTCTCTATTCATCTGGACATGAGGCATCTGAGTGGCCCCAACTTTATTAGCAAGATCCAGAATTCACCACCACCTATCAGCTCTTGGGTATAGGTGCGAATGTCACCAATTTTCACATTCAGAACAGACTGTTATGCCATCTAGTCCATCTCTGTGTTCCGGCAAGCGAGCTTCCAAAGATGATTTGGGAATCCCACTACAGTTGGATGGCAAGACATTTTGGCATGGAGAAAAATGTGGTTGTTACACAAAAACATTTTTTATTGGCCAAAACTTCGACAAGACGTCAACAAGTATATCAGATCTTGCACTGCTTGTGCCATTTCCAAGCCAACCATCAAGAAGCAAGGCTTATACACCCCTCTTCCTACCCCTTAGAATCTTTGTGAATCCATATCAATGGATTACATGTCTTTTCTTTCGTCCACCAAGCAAGGAAATGATTCTGTATTTGTGGTCGTTGATCGGCTTTTGAAGATGGCCATCCTCACATTCTGTAAGAAGAACATCACAACGAAAGATACTACCAAGCTCTTCTTCGAATGAGTGTGGGTCCATTTTGGGATACCATAGACCATCATCTCCGACTGGGACAATAGGTTCCTCAACACATTTTGGTCGAGTATCTGGTCATTGTTGCACACCAAGCTCACTAAATCCATTGCTTTCCACCCCCAAACATAAGACCAAACATAGGTCATCCATCGGATGATTGTGAACATCCTATGCATGTACAACTCTAAGCATCTGTGTACATGGGATGAGAGTCTTCCCTATGTTCAACACAGTTACAAAAGGGCTCTCCATAGCTCCATATATCATATCCCATTTCAAGTGGGGTTGGGATTTTGTTGACGGGCGTAAGTGACACACCATCAAATGGAAGGAAAGATCCAGACCGGGGTTGTCTAATTAACCCAAGACGTTTGGTATGATCTATCCTGGCGGGTTTAATGGCTCCGTTAGCCANAAAAAAAAAAAAAAAAAAACTTTTTTGAATCTATAACTACGATACTATGTACATGAATTTAATTATTTACAAGTGTTAAAATAGAAACAAAAATATGAACAGGGTATTCAAAAATTGCAAGTTTTGGTGGATGTCTTGCAAAATCAATGTGTTTGCAATATTTAATGAAGTAGATAAAGAAATCACATATTTTTATATTTTATGTTTAATAGGCCAAAATCTAAGAACTCAAAAAGATACTAATAAAACATAATCTAAAACAAGAACAGAATAATAGTCACAGCTAATTTAAATTGTCTTATTTCATTAATAAATCAGTGAATAAAACTAACCTGAGTTTAGTCACGTAATGTGTCCATATCCCTGCGCAATTCAAACTTCCAGCTATCTTGCCTGTGAGAGAAATCTATAACAGGCTTGTGCTAACATTCCTAGAATAAACTCAAGGTATTTTTGGAGCAATGATATAAGAACAGAGAAATAAACATATAGATCCAGTGACCTTGTAATGATGAGTGCTTATAGTAAAATAAATTTAACATGAAGCATTCATATAACACATCAATTTAACATCAAGCCTAAATCAATGATATTAAAATGAAATAACGATCACAGATACAATATATGAACAACAAATTATAGACAGAATTTAAAGTGTTGAATAAAATGAAACATCAAATGCTAATAAGACTAAAGTTGTTTAACATATTAATATTCCATAATATAAAAGGAAAAACGTAATGGAACGGTGTCACACTGGTCTAAAGTCGAGATGTGAACAACTTGTCCATACAGTCTTGGGAATTACATGTCCATAATGCGTTCGAATAAAAGATGTTTTTCACTACAAGAGTGAACAATATTTAAAGTAGTCCAGGATCCAAATACTCATATCACACAGGACAGAGTTGAATCTCCCAAAATCAAGTAATATTACAAAAATAGTGAATTGGAAACCACTCATACAAGAGTTGGTTTGTTCAAAATTAAATCAAAGTTTTATAAAACATAAAGAAAAAGAAACTACTGATCATTTAAGCGTTTAATTGAAAGTATTTACTCCACACAATCAGCAGCACAATCTCCCATTTCCTGAGAATAACAAAACCAATTTGATAAATTAGAAAAGCAATTACTAATAACTAATTATTATTAAAAAGGGACTTGGCTACAGAATTGTAGATTTTGTAGCCAATCTTAATTTTAGTAAGTGAAATCAAAATTCAAATATACTTATTTCGACTTAGATAACAGAAATGAATGAAATGAAAATAAAATTGTTTTACCATTAAAAATTATCCAAAGAGGGATCAAACAATTCAAAGTTTATAATTTCCTTGACACTGGTCATATTCTTAATGACTATGTTTCCAGACCTCTTGATTCGTTTATTCTTCCTCTCTGTATGTACCTTGAGATCAAGGTTCTCTTACTTCAACAGATTGTTCTGAGCAGTCAATATTCTAATTTGGGCCTGTAAGAGAGGAACATCGGTATAGTAGAGCTCTACCCAATTGAGACAGCTATCACAGTGTACAGGGGAGATGGCAGATCGACGCAAGACACAATCGACCAGGGGTGTTTGAGTCTTACCTTATTTTTGTTTCAGATCATGCCCAATACCCAAAAATCCTTCTTTACCTTTAAGAAATAGAGGTAAATTGATCACAAAATCATATGGTTCAACATGGGTGATAACCTCCCTCCTGGAACACTAACCTTCTGGATATTATCAAGATAAGAAATCCTCTACCTCAGGATCTTAACCCTCATCCATATCTATCGGATCGAACGATCTCAGATGAGTATCCTTTTTGTTCCTTAGTTTTCTAGAGATTAGGCAACCGATCTTCTTATTCTTGAAACCCAAATCTGTGCATTGTTGTTTACTTCCTGTACAGAGTTTATTGTCATCATATTTAACCTTAACATTCAAACTAGCATCATTTACATGTACATGAGGATCATTTCCCTTCAATTCGGTAGTCACTTGTTCTGGAGATCTAGCAGGTGAAAACCTACACGATGATCCTTTATATAGAGGTATTTTATCAATGAACTCTGGTTCATTAATTGAATTAACGAACCGGCTTTCAACCATTGGCTTGTCTGAGTTAGGGTTTGCATTTAAAAGAGGATTCATTGTAGGGTCAGCCTGGTCGAAGCCATTTCTCATCAAAAAGGTCTCCCAACTGTCACCTATGTTCAACACATGATACACCAACAAAATTTTAACAAGTCCATTGTGGAATAGGCTCGAATTGATACCTTGTCGCTTGTAACACTTGGACATCTTGTAGAGACTCATTAGTAGGTAAAAAGGAATATCTAACTCGAAACCTATGAAATTCATAAGCAAATGGATATGGTATAGAAAAACCAGACCGTATCGACCTTCGCACGTAACAAATTGCTTTAGAATTAACAACAAACTATGCCATCTAGGTTTTAACAGAGCGATAGGAATACCTTTTATGCAGCAAGTGGTTTTATGGGAGGTCATAAACAAACTCCACAAGACCTCTTCTATTATGGCGTTTTTAAACCACCTCTCGCCCTTTGATGGGAGCCCTATTGCTTTGCTCACGAAATCCTCTGTCAATTCTAATTGTATGTCTCCAATCTTGACTTTGAAACCGTCAAAGGTTTGTGCGAAATCCTTTGCAACCTGGATATTATAACCCTAATTGTTTGAGGAATATATCCCAGCCATGATCCTTTAGATCATCAATAGTTTCATCATGAGATAGTAAGGCTTGGAATCCGTTTGGCTTTATATGAACGATGGGTGCCATGACCACTGTAACAAGGATGCAATAGAAATCACTCAGAATTGTTTTAGATCCCCAACGTGCGAGCAACATAAATAGGCCTGAACGGAGAGTGGAAGTATGAAAATAGCAGAGCCTAGGGGTTATCATAACTTGGATAGGAGAAATGGTGAGAACACAAATCAGTGAGTTAATTGAATCCCTTACCATCTCTCAGGATGAGTGCCAAAACCTACAGAGTACAAAACCCTATGCAGATAATGAATAGCTTCATTAATGTTTTGAGCCAGCAATGTAAGGCGAAAATGCAAGTACAGTAGGTTTGTACTCATTGGCATGAATGCTGATATGACCACTAAACTCATGAGAAGAGTATTGACATTTTAACCAAGGTTCTTCATGCATCAAAACAATTCGACAATGAACCATCGGACCATTGAATTCATAGCAACCATATTAAAACAAAAATTCAATAATGGTTAATCAAACATTTGATAAGATTTGAATTTTAATTACATATGGGTGGCTTTTAAAAAGATATTTCCAAGGCACAAAATTATTAAACCAAGCCAAGTTTTATGTTTAATTCATGCTTACAATCATGAATTAAAAATAAAACAAATGAAAATGCAAACAATAAATATTAATAAGGTAATATTTAATCAATCAATTCGAAACTCAAAAAAATGTTTACAAATTTGAGGTGATGGCAGCTACAAAAAGTGCAATTTCTTTCGAAAGTGTTAAATATCAAAAAATTTGGTGTGGTTTACAACAATGACGACGTACTGGGCAAAGCAGTTATCTCTGCATCATTGGAAAATTCATGTTAGGGTAAATCAGAAAATAAAATTTTAACAGTTTACGACAGGTCAAGCATTCTGATAAAAACTCGGAAAATAATGTAGTCTAGCATCAAATGTATTTCTGTCAAAAATGCAATATGGTATCAAGTCTCGATTACGAGTGGAATGATGTCTAGGTAGTCGACTCTGATATTGTTGACAGGGCCACTGCTACCAGCAGGCATCCATAGTCTCGGCAGGGATGTCATTTAACCCATTCTAACACCTCTATCATATCCAAGAGTCGATCATTCATATTAAAGAACATATTTATTTTTTATCAATTCCAAAAGACATACCTGAAAATTTTCTTAAACCTGACATTGCTTTGTTGCTAGCAGGCCTGTTAAGTACCCCGATGAAGTTTCCTTAGCATCATGTATGCATTTACCCGTTGCCAACAGACATGTTCAGTGTCTCGACAAGTTTACAAACACTTCCCACACCTTGCAGTTCTTTCAAATCTCTAGAATTTGTTTATAAATTTGCAGAAACTTTGTGATATTCAAGAGCGGGGTGATACTGAAATTTTTTTATTTTGAAAACAAAACTTGATCCTTTAAAACGTACTTTCTCGTTTAATGACCTTCATCAAGATCTGAACACTTAGATTTTTGTTAAGAAACCATCTTGAGGACAGGAAGGTATAATTGAGTTGTTTTCTTTAAAAAAGGGACAACGTTAAGAGTTTTATTAATGATAATCGTGTCTTCTCGTAATTTTAAAGTGAAACCAGGCATACTATTTTGAACAGAAATTTACTTCTATTGATCTAAGTTTTATCATTTACAGCACTAGTGCTTTGAGCAGTCATCGATTGTTTCTCATGAATAAAAATTCTGATTTCCCCTTCCACAAACGAAATTGTGACTCATACGTGATTATTTGGAAAACAAATCAAAATCAGGCAAAATGAAAAGAACCAAAATTCAAAACAGAAAAGAAAATTAAAAATATGTACAAGAGGGTGGATCTGAAATCATTAGGTGAAATACCTTTTGAGAGCCTGGCCATTCACTAGGAAAGTGTATGGCTGTCCCTCCAGTTTATGCAGACGGAAAGAGTTGGGACCCAATTTTTCAGAAGTTACAAATGGTCCCAACCAAAGATTTTGGAACTTGGTGTGTTCCCCCTTTCCCTCGTGAGCTTTGTCCCACTTGAGAACCAAGTCTCCAACATCGAAATTCCTATCTGAAGAATAATTTGAATCAAACCATCTTTTTACAATTTGTTGATGTTCATCCAATTTCTGCTTTTCTTGTGTTCTCACTTCCTCCAGTTTTGATAAGGAATTTATTCGATTTTCTAGAGGAGGGCACTCCTCTTCTTGAAATTTCTGCGACAGTTGCAGGGAGGGAAGTAAAACATGCGGAGGCGGAATTGATTCTCTTCTGTAGACAAGGAATAAAGGAAAATTACCAACAGAGGATTTTGGGGTTACCCTATCAGCCCAAAGTGCATTATACAATGCATTGTGTCAGTTCTTGTGATTTTTTGAAACTTTCCTTTTAATAATCTTGATTAAATTTTTGTTCGTTGATTCTAGTAGGCCATTTCCTTGAGGGTAGTAGCTAGAATAATACTTCAGTTTAATCCCTTTTTCCAAATAAAAAATGTTCATATCAAGGGATGAAAAGTAAGAGGCGTTATAAAAAACCAGACATTCAGGGACGCCGAATCGAGTGATGATATGGGAGCTAAGGAAAGATACTACCTAATTTGTATTCACCACTTTCAAAGGTGTAGCTTCGGACCATCTGGTAAAACAATCTGTTGTTGTAAGAATATAATTGTGCTACTGAGAAGAAGAGGGATTCATTGGTCTTATGATATCAAGATCCCATTGTTGAAAAGGGGAATCTATAGTAACAGGCTTCAAAGGGAATGTTTCCTTTTTCACCTGTCCTGTAGTCTTTTGGCAGATTATGCATTTACGACACAACGCAAGGGTGTCTTTAAACAAAGTAAGCCAATAGTACCCAGCTCTTAGTACTTTGTGGGCAGTGGTATCTCCACCAAAATGACCACCAGCTTCCCCTGTATGAAGTTCAGATAACACTTTTTTTTATTCTTCTCTTTCTAAACAACGCATAAGAACACCATCAAAGTTCTTTTGAAATAATACATGATTGATTAACTGGAAAGATGCAGACTTAGTCCTAAGTGATCTTCTTTTTTTTGGATCAATATTACAGGGAGCATATCTGTGTGTCAAATAAAATTTAATGTTTTCATACCAAGAATTGGTAGTAACTTGTGCACAGCTGATTTGTTTTTCGTTATGATGATTTACAGTTGAGGTGTTGATTTGACTTTCTTGTTCTTCAATTGAATCAACCACAAGTTTACATAGGCCTTGACCTCTAACAATCTGTGCAGGGTTTATTTCAAGGTCATATTCCTGTAATGACATCATCCAATTTTCCCTTTTCTCTCCCAATTCTTTTTGTACCAACAGGTTTCTTACAGCTGGGTAAGGAACAATAACCTTGGTTCTGAATTTCAATAGGTATGATCGGAAGTGTTTCATTGTTTTGAAGATATCATACGCTTGTTGATCTACTGCTAGGTAGTTAAGCTCTTCTCCTTTGAAAGATGATCTCATGAAGGCAATGGGTATCTCATTACTTTCAACAGTTTTCTGCGTTAACACAACAACATAAGATCAGTCAGAAGCAAAGGTATAAAGAGTGAAATCCTGAGAAAAATTGGGACTCATCAAGGAAGGGGCTTCTAATATTATTGCTTTTCTAATTGAATAAAAGGCTTGGCTTTATTGTGGTCCCCAAAGGTACAAAACATCCCTTTTAATTAAATTCTATAATGGTCTTACCATTTCTGAGAATCTTGGGACAAATCTTCTGACGAAATTAATCTTTCCCAAAAAGGACTGCATGGATTTTTTAGAAGAAGGAGAGGGAAGCTTAGCAATAGCTTGGGTTCTTTCAGGGTCAATAATCATTCCATACTTAGACACTATAAACCCAAGCAGTTTACCTTTCTCTACTGCAAAGACCAATTTCTCAGGGTTCAGGGATATGATGAACTTGCAACATCATTCTAGGACAGGCCTGAGGTGAGACAAGTGATCTTTCTTATTTTTAGAGAATACAGTGACATCATCGAGGTAGACCATGACTAACTGATTAATGAGGCCATGGAAAGAAATGTCCATTTCTCTCTGGAAAGTGGCACCAATGTTTATCAGTCCAAAAGGCATTTTCTTGTAGGCATAAGTGCCCCATGGGGTGCGAAAGGTGGTTTTGAGCTGATCTAAGGGAGACATGAGGACCTGGTTGTATCCTGAAAATCCATCTAGTAAATATAGTCTCTCGGAACCAGACACTTGCTGGAGAATTTGTTCCATCGGATGAATAGGGTAGTTATCTTTATCAGATGCTCGGTTTAGGTTCTGAAAATCGACACAGAGTCGAATTTCACCACTTTTCTTCCTTACAGGGACTAGATTAGACACCCATTGTGTGTGCCTCACCGGGAAAATTATCTTTGCAGTTAGCAATTTATTCAGTTCTTTTTTAACAGTGGGTTCCAATTTAGGGTGCATCTTCCTCAATTTCTGTTGAAAAGGTTGTGTCTGCGGTTTCATGGGGATGACATGTGGTATGATATTGGGGTCGAATGTTTTCAAGTCATCATACATTCAGGCAAAAACGTCTTTAAATTATTTAAACAATTTTATAAAAGTAGATCGTTCTTGCTTGGAACATCTCGTTCCCAGATTAATATTTTGAGGATTGTCCTTCGTTCCTAAATTAATTGTTTCATAAATCAAACAAGGCCTGTTCATTTTACAATTAACTGTCCCTCTAAATTTATCATGCAAGTCATAAAATTTCTCTAGTCTTACAATAGATCTGGGGATAGAGTTTACTAGATCGGATATCGATTTAGGAGATCTAGGATCTGATATTACCGTGAAGTTTTGGAGGTTTTCATCATGAGTGCCTTCATCAATGACTGCACCTTGGAAGGTATCTTCCATGTGCAGGAAGTTGATAATTTGCTAGTGATTGTTGAATACTCTCCAATTTGTAATGTTATCCGGGATTGATGGTCTGAACAAAAATTCAATTGAAAATGCATTAGGGGAAATACCTTCAGTGAGTAATAGTTTAGAAGCAACATTGGCTAATAAATCATCCTCTAAATTAATCAACCGAGGAATGGAATTTATGTTAAATTCTAAAAATGTATGCATCAAACTCCATACCTCTGTCTGGTATCTTTTCAGATGTGGTGATAAGCAATGTATGGCGTTTCTTACCTACCTAACCACAATTTCCAAATCACCAAATCCTATCAAATTTCGCACATCCATATCCAAAGCTTTCCTGATTCCTTGTAGAAGTGCTTCCTATTCGACCATGTTATTGGTACATTCGAACTCTAACCGACAAGAAATAAAAGTCTTATTACATGTAGGATCGATGAGTACACAACCAGCGCCTGCTCCTTCTTTGGATTTGGATCCGTCAAAGTATAAGGACCATATATGTGCTTCGTCGGAAGTACTTGGCACATTAGTCAAAGCTAACGTCTGAGTGTAGGTTGCAACTTCATATTGTTGCATAGGATTAGTGATAGGAGAGATTTTTGTCATGAAATTACCAAAGAAGGTATTCATTCCCTGCATTTCAAATGAATTAGCAGATGTAATGAAAGGTTCATTTGCATCATTTATATCCGTCACGGTATGCTTGAGATAGTGTTCTTTGTTTATCCTGATTTTGTTGGGTTGTCCATTTTCAAGCAACCACAAGTGAGACCAATCTGTGGCAAAGTAACCGTGCAACTGCTCCAACCAATTCCTACTTAGGAACAAACCATAAACTTTGGGGATATCAACAACGATAATATCAATTATCTGATGAACTTTCAGATTGGATGATAGTCTAATCGGTACATTTTTAATCTCACCAATTACTTTAACATTAGTTCGATCTAGCTGAATGATTTTAAGGTCATAAGGTTTAACTTCTGCTTTTATTTTTTGGCAAACAGATAGAGGCATCATGGTTGATGATGCACCGGAATTGACCATGCAATTATGTACATTTCGATTAAAAATTTCAAAGGTTAACAAAAAGGCTCGACATTTTTTCGAGCATTAACAACAGAATTCTGTTGATTTTTAGTTGTTGTCCCTAAAACAATTTTATCTACATTTCCTACAATTTTTTCTGCTAAGTCCCTTTTCTCTAGAGGTTTAGATGTTGTTTTAGTTGGGGCCTTTTTGGTAGTATTTAAATCAATTATTGCTGACTTTTTACTGTTAGGATCATTCCTTTTGTTGTTTTCAGTGATACTTTGAAGCATTTTCTGCAAAATAAGGGGAAATTTCAACAACTCAAAAACATAAATATTAGCCCTCAATTTTCTTAGATCCTCAATTAAATCGTATTCTAAAACAGGGGCTGCCAAGATTTGTTTAATTTCATCTTGCTTTGATTGTTTTGGAAACACTTTTTTACTCATTTCGGAAGAGGGTTTGTTTTTGGTTTTTCTTCTTGTATTATAGGGGTGGACAGTTTCGAAGTTTGCTTGGAAAATACTATCAGATAGGTGACCAAAAATAGAAGAAGACGAATCTTCCTCTTTCGGTTCCCCTTCCTCTACTACATATTCAGAGTTATCAAGAGGAATAGAAGCAAAATTATCATGAGCTTCTAAGATGGTTTGCAAAGCATACTATAAACTTTCAAAATTTAGACCTTATGTTGACAGGTTTGGCCAGTTGGGAGGAAAATGTTTTTTGAAAGGAGGTTTAAAACTTCCTTTGCTTGTGGATGCCTGCTCGGCTGATCTTTTCAGGTCAACGACTTGATTGGACAATTTTTGGAAATCTTTTTTCAAACTTTCTAAGTCTAAATTTTCTTGTTGATTCTTAAGTTGGGGTGGCCTAGCGACAATTTCTACTTTCTTTTTAGAAGATGAAGTTGTTTCAACTTCACTGCTAAGATTTTATTTTAGGTTTAATATATCTTTTTCAATTTGGTTTGCCTCCTCAAAGGATTCTAACAATGTGTTATTTTTAGCCCTTTTGACCCATATGGCTATATTATTGTGCAAGGCTTTAGTATAATATGCAACAATTAGACTTTCTACGGGCATTGAATTTGCAGGGATTTTATTCTTCAAAGTGAGAAATATTTGGCTAAAGTCTTTCACTTTTTCCTTAGGATTCATTGTTAGACTGGAGAGTCCCATAACCAAGAATTCGGGAGATTTATCATTTCCAAATTTTTTTAAGAAACAAGTTTCAAACTTGTCCCAGGAGACGATGGTCTAGGGTTGCTGGGTAAAATACCATGTGGAGGCATTTCCCTCAAAAGTATAAGGGAATAATATACATACTACATCCTCGTGTTCAACACTCCGTATTCTAATGGCCAACATAAATTTTTTGATGTGATCCTTAGCAGATTGTTTAGAATCTGGATCAAATTTAGGCAACCATTTCTCCAGGTGTTTAGCTAATGGGTGATGAGGTCTGGGTATAGACACGAAATCTTGATCAAGCTAAGGTCTAGCAGGGTTGTTTTGATTTTCCATGGGAGTTGGTGGTGTCGAAGGCTGAGATGGTTCTGATGAAGAACTGCCTTCGTCAGAAGACTCTCCTCCTAAAAAGGATGGAGATGAATCTAGTGGGGAAGGTGGAATACCCGATCCTCTGGCTCTGAGGGTAGGTGTTTCAGTAGGATTGGTAGTATTTTCACCTAATGGGTTTCGGAGCAGACCAGTGCCTTGAAGTTGCTCTTGGATGTCCGAGAAATCAAGGGGTTGATTAAGTGGCCTACCAGGCTGTCTAATACAGGCTAAGGCATTATGTGTTCTTATGAGTGACTGACGAACAATTTATTGGACATCGGCCCCTTGAGGAACTGGTGTGACCAATTCAATAGGAATATTAGGATTATTGATTGAGGTAGTTGTTTTTTCAAGTGTAACGTTGTTTCCTCAATGATTACACGTTACGACAGGGGAGTAAGTGTGTCGGGGAGGAGTATTGCAACCTGCACGTTCAATCAATTAAATTCAGGCCCTCCTTCTAGTGCCATTTGTTGACGGGCATAAGTGACACACCGTCAACTGGAAGGATAGATCCGGACCGGGGTTGTCTAATTAACCCAATCCATTTGGTATGATCTATCCTGACAGGTTTAATGGCTCCATTAGCCAACTAGGGTCCCAAAACAAAGAAAATAAATAAACTATTCTAAAGATATAATTACGATACTATGTACATGAATTTAATTATTTACAAGTGTTAAAACAAAAACATAAATATGAACAGGGTATTTACAAATTGCAAGTTTTGGTGGATGTCTTGTGAAATCAATGTTTTTGCAATTGTTAATGAAGTAGATAAAGAAAGAACATATTTTTATATTTTCTGTTTAATATTCCAAAATCTAAGAACTCAAAAAGATATTAATAAAACATAATCTGAAACAAGAACAGAATAGTAGTCACGGCCAATTTAAACTGTCTTATTTCATTAATAAATCAGTGAATAAAATTAACCTGAGTTTAGTCACATAATGTGTCCATATTCCTGCGCAATTCAAACTTCCAACTGTCTTTCCTGTGAGAAAAATCTATAACAAGATTGTGCTAACATTCCCAGAATAAACTCAAGGTATTTTTGGAGCAATGATATAAGAATAGAGAAATAAACATATAGATCCGGTGACCTTGTAATGATGAGTGCTTATAGTAAAAGAAATTTAACATGAAGCATTCATATAACACATCAATTTAACATCAAGCCTAAATCAATTATATTAAAATGAAATAACGATCACAGATACAATATATGAACAACAAATTATAGACAGAATTTAAAGTGTTGAATAAAATGAAACATCATATGCTAATAAGACTAAAGTTGTTTAACATATTAATATCCCATAATATAAAAGGAAAAACATAATGGAACAGTGTCACGCTGGTCTAAAGTCGAGATGTGAACAACTTGTCCATACAGTCTTGGGAATTACATGTCCATAATGCGTTCGAATCAAAGATGGTTTTCACTACAAGAGTGAACAGTATTTAAAGTAATCCAGGATCCAAATACTCATATCACACAGGATAGAGTTGAATCTCCCAAAATCAAGTAATATTACAAAAATAGTGAATTGGAAACCACTCATACAAGAGTTGGTTTGTTCAAAATTAAATCAAAGTTTTAT
>JASDQU010108451.1:207981-224621 GCA_032191745.1 Picea mariana | reverse complement strand
CCATGAATTCATCTACTAAAAAAAATCCTTTTGAAGTATGTTGGGGTACTTGCTTAAATCATCTATGGAATTTTCTTTTGGAGAAGCAGGTAAAGAGGATGAACAAGATGACACATATAAATATAAAAGGTTCATTCCAAATATTCAACAGGTACATCAAACAATACAAGAACAATTGGAGAAAAGTCAAGCCAAATATAAGGCAAGGCATGACAAACATCGGGTTGATAATCAATTTGAATTCGATGATAAAGTATGGTTACAAATTAGAAATGATAAAATGAATGGTGAAGGTAAAAATATAATGCCTATTCGATATGGTCCATTCAAGATCTTGGAAAATATTGGTACCGATGCCTTTCATTTAGATCTACCATCTTACATGCAAATGTATTCGATGGTAAATGTTTAGAATTTGAAGATTTATGAGCCTCCTATGATTATGGATGAAGATGAAAGTATTCAGGTTCCAACAGTTGATGATTTTGCTCCAAAATATTTGGATGAGCTACAAGAATATGTTATTCTCAACAGAGGAATCAAGACTTCACAGTGAGGTGATGTGGAATATCTTCGAGTTGGTATTAAAGGGGTAAAACCAAGTAAAGCAAAATTGATGGAGATTAGAAGGGTGAGGGAATTCTACCCTCACCTAGTTGTTGAGTATTCAAAACTTTTGGTGGTCCAAAAGGATTCCAATGGGGAGGAATGATCCAGGAGGATCCAGGAATGCTCATAGAGGTCCAGGAGGATTTGAAACATCTACAGAGTTCCAAAATGGATAAAAAATGCTCAAAATTAAATCATCCCAAATTCTTTCGAAAACACTATCAATGCATAGAGCATGGAAATATATTTTCAACAAAGAAAAAATCGCCTCAAACGGAGTTCGTATTCAAACATTATGACTAGTCAAAGTTTGAGTCAAATCAAGGGAAAAAGTCAAAGGTCAAAGTCAACATGGTCAAAAGGGGTGACACATGGCACAAATGTGCAACAGACGTGTTGGAAAGTGACTCAGCATCCATACCTCTAGGTGGACTAATCGTCGGTTGACATGTGTCATGGTTAGACCAATGAGAGGTTGCCATGTGGTGACCTCCCATTGGCCATTAATGGTCATGGTTTACCAAAATTATGGAGTCAATGAGGGTCGAACTCGTGATCTCCATAAACCTTACCAAAGTCTCCACTACCAACGTGCCACACGAGAGTTACTTAACCATAGTGGTCATTATTTTTATTTGAACTTGCATATTGTAATAGGTGGCAGTAAAAGGGTCGAGGGCCTAAGCCCTCGACCCACAGTTCTATGGTGTATATCATATCACTGTGACCACCATATGTTTCGTGGGGATTTCAAAACATATTCCATATATTATATATATATATATATATATATATATATATATATATATATATAATATGGTTTTATAACCATATACCAACAAAAACAACGAATAGATCTATGGTCGGTGGGGCAGCTCGAATCCTCGACCCACCACATATATGCACCAACACTTATCTAATTCTGCTACAAGTATGGGTTTGTTAGGGACCCGCCTAACAAATAATTAAGGATGACCATGGATTTTGGATGGTGGTTAAGGGGTCTGTGCCCTATTTATGTCTTGAAGTGCATGCCTGAGAATTGAATTGTACAGACAGACTCATAATAATTGCAGATTTATGTCTTGAAGTGCATGCTCGACGGTACAAGGACTTTGAGGCTACACTATAAAGCATGCCGAGAGGTCCCTTGATGTAATTTTAAGAAATTTATACTCATTTTTCACAATTTTTCACAAGGAATCCAATGGGACACTCTGTGTTTGGGTTTGAGCAACGTAGAAAAAAGTCATTGTAAAACAAAAGCATTTGAGCATTAATAAAGAGGTCTCTATTGAAAGCAAAGCCGAAGACATAACACAAATTGGGTGAACTCTGTTATCAAACTTCAATATGTGATATTATCATTGTTGTTCATTTTGTGCTCAATTATTTTCAAGTTACTTATGATTAAAGTGTATATGGTTAGATAAGTATTTCACATGTAAATTGTAAACAATGAAGTGATCATTTTATTTCTAAGATCAAGTAGATGTTTATATGTGTTTAAAAACTAATCAACATCTAAGCATTTTCGGATCATTTAAGGCTTGGAAGGACTGATTAATTACTGGAGTCCAACTGAAATCATTCTTTTGAAGGAGAGCAGTAAGAGGAGTTGCAATTTTTCCATATTTCCGAACAAACTTGCGATAATATCCTGTTAAACTCAAGAACCCACACAAGATTTTAAGAGTTGTAGATCGAGGCCAATCCTTCATATCTTCAATTTTCTTAGGATCCACCCATACACCATCCTTTCATACAATATGACCCAGATACTCAACTTCAGAGGCACCAAAAGCACATTTAGATTGTTCGATAAAAAGTTTGTGCTTAGACAATAAATGGAGAACTTGTTCCACATGGGCGAGATGGGCTTGCCAATTTTTACTTTAGATGAGAATAACATCAAAGAAAACTAAGTCAAAATGACAGAGGAAAGGATTAAAGACATGATTCACGAGACTTTGAAAACTGGATGGGGAATTACACAGACCGAAGGGTATGACCAAGAACTCATAATGACCCTCACGAGTTCGAAAGGCAGTCTTGGGGATGTCTTCCTCTTTCATACATATTTGGTGGTATCCAAAACAAAGATCAAGTTTTGTAAAATAATGAGCACCACCCAATTCATCCAAAAGTTCATAAATGATAGTGTTGACGCAAGCGAACTGCCCTTTTTCAAGAGCAGGGGTTACGCCTGATAAGAAGTCCCAATTAGACCTCTCATCGTTTGGAATATGGAACCCATCCAGATTCTGGCCCGATATCTATTTCTAGTTTTGGTTTTACTAGTTATGTCCTAATCCACCGATGAAGGTTTCCTAAGATAAAGAATGAAATGCAACTAATCTAAGATGCATGTGTCTAGACGACACTAAAGCAACCATAAAGTAAACATAGAACCAACCATGCTCCTGTCAAGGGATTGATAAATAATTCACACAGAGAAAAGACAAGAACATGAATAAAAAACTGTAAAAAAAGAGTAGTCTAGCATTTAAACAATCATCTACAGTTGTATGCCCACAAATTTAAATAAAAACTCTCTGAAGAACATAAATAAGAATTCAACCATCATACAAAAGAATAGTCCACAACATGAAGTACATTCTTACACAACTTGAGTGCTGCGCAAAATGCAAGGGAATAGTCTGCAATACCTCCAAAATGAGAATCAAAACTCTTCAGAGAATAGCTTGGCCAAACCGACTTCTCCTCATTAAAATTTTATGTACATAAAAGCTATGAGGAGGGCTTCTCAATTTTAGTTAATTTACTGTTAGTGTCCTATAAAGAGGTTGTTAGGATGTAAATAAAAAATTTATGATAGGGTAAAGGCATTCTTTGGTCTCATAAAGACCATGTCATGATTTCTCTTAGGTTATGAGTCGATGGGTTTGTGATTGATAAATGTGTTTGAGTAAGGTCATAAAATAAAGTTGAGTCATGAAACATATGGTATTGGTGCCAAAGGTATGGGTTTTCATATCACTAAAGATTCATAATGAAATATCATGAGGTCAATTCAAGTCAGTTATAGTTAGTCTTGTCATGGTCCTAAAGATTTCATAAGCTCAAATCCGTTGGAGGCATGTGGCATCATCAAGAAAATTATAGCGTTGCACAAGTTCTTGCACAACTTCCTAATTCTATGCAAATTGCGTATTAAGGTATGATGAGAGGATGTTGTTGTTCATTTCTACATAGAGGACACTGTTGTTCATTTGATGCACACTATGCAGAGGTTTCTATTTTCATTTGTTGCGCACTACGCAAAGGTTGCTTCTCTCATTTTCTTCTCATTGCATAAAGGTTTCTGCTCTCATTTGATGCACACTACGCATAGTTTTCTATTTTCAATTGTTGTGCACGGGCTGCAGGGCACGCTGCACAAATGAATGTTTTAGTGGTCAACTTCAATATAAATTTATGACCAACTGGAGAGGAGTTTTGAAAAACCTAGAGAGGTTTTTTTCAAGGATAGACCAAATAATAAAAACCTCTCTCAGTTTTGAAAAACCTGTTTTTATTAGGAAAATATGATGTCATCTTTAAGCCCTATTTTCCCAGTCTGTTGCGCAATCTGTTGCATTTTTGTTGTAGGTTACTGTTGCGCAACAGACTTGCTGCGCAATTGTGACAGAGCTTCTAGAATGCCTCCATATCAACAAATAAGGGTAGGAAAGCATGCCATACCATCTACAATGAATTCCATAGGTCAAAGATCATCAGGATATGGTTTCAAAACTAGATTTATCTATTATTATCTTGTAATTAATGAGTCAACTTTGACTCCTCTTTTTCAACAGTTAGTTTAGATTTTGTTGCCAACAGACTTGTAACTGTTTCTTAACTTAGGAAGGTTGTTAGAATTCGAATTTGGCAGCATAGGAAGATATTTTTTTTGTATATATTTCATGAAGCTATGAGAGCTAAATGTGGGAAAGTGTGTACGGAAGAGACTATTGAATACTTTTTTGTAATTTCTCTATGATATTAATGAAATTACTGGATCATAAGTCTTTGAGATTTGACTCCAGAGATACATGTGATTGTGCTACTTTATGCATGTGATCTTACATTTTTGTCTTCTAGTCTAAATGAATCTATGTTATATGATTTCTTCTTTGTTTTAATCTGAATTGTATGTATCGGAATTCATATGTAGATGATGCTATGTTGCATATAATTTCATTTGTCCTTCTACCATAATCACCTTGGGAGTCATCCTTGTTAGATTCCCTAAGGGATTATTTGTTTTCTCTGTAATCTTCTATCCACAACAACATCTAATTCACGTAAAACAATGCTCTCTAGCTTGCCTTTGATAAGTCACTTTTCAATTTACCAAGTATCCAATAAACCTTCATTGATTTCTAACTTCTTTGTGACTCCATTTCCCAATGAACTTTCTTTCCACATTTCCACCAACACTATAAACCCAAATTTATATTAGATATATATCCTTTGAGCATAAAACCAAATCAATCCTTTCAGTGATTAATTTGAAGAGAGAGAGCCCCCTCTGGGTTGGAAGGGATAGCTTCCAGCCTCAAGTTGGTCTGTGGTTACCTTTGTGATTTTCCTCCTTAGCTAAGGAAATTTACAGAGCGATAAAATTTTGGCACCGTTGTCAAGGACCGAAGGTGAAATCTTCCCTGGGACAAACGACAAATATCATATTTGACTTCTGATGGTGAACAGAGGCCAAACACAAAGAAGGTTGTACCATTCACCTGATGACTCCAATTATGATTCAATCAGATTCAAAGACTCCACTGGGGGATGAGATCCATTGACAGAGACATGGAAGGAAATCATGGGAAAACCAGGTATCAAAGCTTCAGTTTTTTCTAAGAGATCTTATTCTTTTTCATCAGTTATCTCTTGTCCTTTCTTGAAATTGTTAAAAGAATTTTTCTTTACCTGCTGTATTGGAATGAAGACTACATATCTACACTTGACTCTCCTTTAAAAGTTGTATATCATTCTTTTGAAGCTGTAAATACATCTCCTTTTTGTATTGGTGATCCTGAAAAAGATCTCAATGATAACCATAGCCAAACTAATGCGCCTCTAGATACTAAAACTGATATACCATATCATGTACATGATTCTACACTTACCAAGATCACATGCATATACATTCCCTTGAAACTACCTTCTATACTTCATGAATTTCTAGAAAATCACTATAGACACCTACCTGTGTTTGATGGTGAACTTGAGAAGATTTCAGCAGAAAAACATGTCCAGGATTTTAAGCATTTTGTAGACCTCTTTGAAATCAAACATGATGATGTTTTAATGAGATATTTTTACCAGTCATTGCAAGGAGAGATCAAAGAGTGGTTTAGACACTTACAACCCTGGATCATCAACTCATGGGAGGAATTGAAGAATGTATTTTTGAAATTTTGGGGCAAGAAGAAATCTTTGGATCTACATCTTACAGAGTTTTATGCCATGAATAGGAAGAGTAATGAAATTATCTCTACGTTCAGTAGGAGGTTTTCCAGTCTTTATTACAACTTACCCAAGGAAATTCAACCCAATGACGCTGCTTCCATGCTCCATTATGAAATAGCCTTTCATCCAGATTTGTCTTTCCTTATGATGGAAAGAACATCTGAGACCTTACAATAGATGTTTGATGATTCCCAAGAAGTGGAAGACAATCTTCAAGCATGTCAGAGGCTGCAAAATTGGAATTTATAGAATTCTGCAAATACAGAGAAAAATGGTGTAGCAGAAGAACATGAGATTGTGCATAAGCAAGAAGTTGTTTTACATCCTAATATTTTTCAACATGAGCAAAAAAAATATCATTGCATGCATTTTTTAGAAGTTTTCAATGATGACATTATTGCAGAAGATAAGGATCAACCTATTGAAGAGAAAGTTGATGTACCAAGATTTTTCCTTGTGCATGACATTGCAGATGTAGTTGACTTTCCCAAATATGATAAATATAATGATAATTATGAGGTTGATTTTTTAGAGCAACTAATTGAATGTTCTTCAGCAAGAAATGTTCAGTTTCAACAATTTAAGGAAAGAAATCATCCTGCATGTTTCAGTTGTGACAACGATGAAGAACATGAGGAAAGCACTGAATCAGGTGAAGGAAATACTCTACCCTCATGATTTTCTTCATTCCAATTACTGAAGGAGAATTTTCATAGTGTTGAAAGTCAACAATTCCATAAATATGCCAATGAACATGGAGAAAATAGTGAGTTTGCTAACGAAAATTCTTTGCCCTTATGATTTTCTTCATTGAAATTATTGAGAGAAAATTTTAAGACCATTAATGAAGTTGAGAAGTGCAGACTGATGCAAAGTCATCTAGACTCAATGGGGAAAATGGAAAAGGAATTGCATTAACCTCCTCTCTTTTTTCATGACCCAGTAGCTGGTTACATGGATAATTTTAACAACCAAAATTTACAGGCATTGAAAAACCATGAGTTTGAAAATGAAGTTGATGATCAATCAACCATGTCTTTCAAGCTAGTAAAGGTTTTGTTTCAACAGTCTAATGCATATTTCTAGACTTCCTATTACAACTTATTGAGTAAATCGCATGAAAGAAAAAATGCAGGTGAAGGGGTAAATTTATGGCACATAAATCACCTGGAGCAAAGTTGTAATCTATTGGATGAGTATGAAATCAATTTGCACTTATTTGAAGATCCTTTTGCAGTCTTTCTGGATTTAGTAAGCAACCCCATATTTCCATATTTTGTCAAATTTGAATTTGCTTGCAAATGTTCAAATGAGTTGCCATTTTATTTTCAAGATTTATTGTTTCCAAAGCACATTCCATACCTTCACTTAGTCAAGCTATTACTTGAATGGATACTTTGGAAGTCTGCTTACACTTAAGAAATAAATTATCTCTTCGAGTAGAGTAGGACTACTTATTAATAAGCTCATAGTTTGAGCATTTTTTCATTTTGATTTCAAGAGTTTGCAATATGATATAGTTTGTGTTTCATTTTCTAGTTTTCAACAGTGTGCAGTTCATTTTTCAGATTGGATTTATTTTCAGACGAAGGTCCAGTAAGGAGAAAGTGCAAGTTGTATATATCAGTGGTTTGGGATCAACCCATTGGATTAGGCTACTAGTCTGCTTTCTCTTTTCCATGTCACAGGGAGGATGCCATCCCCATTGGAGCCTGTGTTATTTTCCTATAAATAGGTTGTTAGGATGTGAATAAAAAATGTATGATAGGGTAAAGTCATGCTTTTGTCTCATAAAGACCATGTCATGATTTCTCTTAGGTTATGAGTCGATGGGTTTGTGACTGATAAATGTGTTTGAGTAAGGTCATAAAATAAAGTTGAGTCATGAAACATATGGTCTTGGTGCTAAAGGTATGGGTTTTCATATCACTAAAGAGTCATAAAGAAATATCATGAGGTCAATTCAAGTAAGTTACAGTCAGTCTTGTAACGGTCCTAAAGATTTCATAAGCTCAAATCTGTTGGAGGCACGTGGAATCATCAAACAAATTATAATGTTGCACAAGTTGTTGCGCAAATTCTTAATGCTATGCAAATTGCGTATTAAGGTATGATGAGAGGATGATGTTGTTCATTGTTGCACAGAGGACATTGTTGTTCATTGCTGTGCATATGACGTTGTTGTTCATTTGTTGTGCACTGCACAGAGGTTGTTGTTTTCATTTGTTGCGCACTGCACAAAGGTTGCTGCTCTCTCATTTTCTGCACACTGTGCAAATGTTGTTTATCTCATTTGTTGTGCACTACGTAGAGGTTGTTTTCATTTGCTGTGCACGGGTTGCAGGGCACGCTGCACAAATGACTGTTTTAGTGGTCAAATTCAAGATCACTTTATGACCAACTGGAGAGAATTTTTGAAAAACCCAGAGAGGTTTTTGTCAAGGACAGAACAAATAATAAAAACCTCTCTCATTTTTGAAAAATATATTTTTATTCAGGAGATATGATGTCATATTTGACTCCTATTTTCCTAATCTGCTGGGTTTTTGTTGTAGGTTACTGTTGCATAGCAGAGTTGCTTCGCAATTGTGATAGAGATTCTAGAATGTCTCCAAATCAACAAGGAAGGGTACAAAATCATGCCATCTAATCTACAATGAATTCCAGAGGTCAAACATCATCAGGATATGGTTTCAAAAGTGGACTTATCTATTATTATGTTGTAATTAATGAGTCAACTTTGCGTCCTCTTTTTCAACAGTTAGTTCATGTTTTGTTTCCAAGATATTTGTAACTGTTTCTTAACTTAGGAAGGTTATTAGAATTCGAATTTGGTAGCATAGGAAGATAATTTTTTGCATATATTTCATGAAGCTATGAGAGCTAAGTGTGGGAAAGTGTGTAAGGAAGAGACTAATAAATAAGTTTTTGTAATTTCTCTCTGATATTAATGAAATTTCTGGATCAGAAGTCCCTAAGATTTTACTCCAGAGATAAATGTGATTGTGCTACTTTATGCATGTGATCTTACAGTTTTGTCTTCCAGTCTAAATGCATCTATGTTATATGATTTCTTCTTTGTGTTAATCTRAATTGTATGTATCAAAATTCATTTGTATTTGATGCTCCGTCGCATGTAGTTTCATTTTTCCTTCTACCATAATCACCTTAGGATTCATCCTTGTTATATTCCCTAAGGGGTTATTTTTTTTCTCTGTAATATTCTATCTACATCAACATCTAATTGGCGTAAAGTAGTGCTCTCTAGCTTGCCTCTGATAAGTCACTTTTCAATTTACCAAGTATCCAGTAAACCTTCATTGATTTCTAACTTCTATGTGACTCCATTGCCCAATGAATTTTTTTTCCACATTTCCTCCAACACTATAAACCCAAATTTATCTTATATATCTAGCCTTTGAGCATAAAACCAAATCAATCCTTTCAATGGTTGATTTGAAGAGAGAGAGCCCCCTCTGGGTTGAAAGGGCTAGCTTCTAGCCTCAAGTTGGTATGTGGTTACCTTTTTTATTTTCCTCCTCAGCCAACAAAATTTACAGAGTGATAAAAAACACCATATTCCCAAAATAGTTCAAAAAATGTACAATGATTAAAGAGCCAAAAATCCCTTTCTTTGGATACAATTCCAATATTTATTGAAGTTCAATATGACTCTTGGCCTTCTGCCTTCCTCCATGACCTTTCATTTACCAATTTTTTTCCCCTTATCCTCTTTGTAATGATGAGGGAACAAATATGACAATTATATTTCAAATTTATCTTTTGGCATTGGTGGGTCATCATAGATTTCAACTGTAGTGCACCTCTCCCACCGTAATGACTGGTTTGGACATTGGGAGATTTTATTGTCATAGGGTTCAAACTTCCTCTTCAGTCATTCTGGTTTGAAACACTTTGTTGCTCCTGCTGCTGTGATAATTGTTGTTGTTGTTGTTTCTTTATCATCCTTGGCTGTAGATTGCATTACAAGGATGTTGAGTATGACTTCCCTTAGGCGTTGGTACCTAGCACAATTCAACATACAACATATGAGTGAACTTAGAGTAACCTCGAATAAAATATTAAAACCAAGCATTCGAACCCATAGAACCAAAAAATTAATTAATTGAAATTTCATATAAGCTCCCTTGAGTTTGATTCATGATTCTTTTGCTCGCGGTTGAGGTGTTGTGTTCTCCCGAGGTTGTTGACAAGGTGTCATATATTAATCCTGAAAAATTCAAACAATTGGTGAGGCATTTATTAAATCATATAACTTGGAATTTGTATATCTCGGAAATACCTTTCCAACGGTATAACGAACACATGAAACGGGCACCCGAGTCAAAATTATGGTTGAAATACGGAAGGCAATTTGGTGAGGTCTTGTCCTTGTTTCAAAGTAGTTTGCGGGAACTCTCCCTCTATGTCTCAGAGCATTTTGTGGGATATCCTCCTGTGTAAACTAGAGGTCATCAAAGGAACTCCTTTGTTGTGAATCGACACTGTTTGTGGGAAGTGATTTGGGTAAATTGGTGTACATGTTGACATTGGATCTGGGTCGTGTGCAAGGGTTGCAAATAACATATAATAAGGATGAGTTTTAATTGTTGCATGAAGTTCCAGTAGAAAGAGTTCTCTATTATAATTAAGAGAATGATTCAAATCTTCTAGTACATATGAATGCGCTATATTAAGCTTATCTAAAACAATTCAGTAACCCTTGCACATTGCTTCAACCAAAATTTATTCCATTACTATTGCACTTGGATGATCTAACAGAGTTAGAAAGAACATGAAAATTCCATCATAAAGAGCTTATGTGATGGCACTTTGTTGACCAAGGATCAATATTGTCAGAGGTACACCAATCCTAACTGCAAGATGTTGCACAAGGATAGTCTTAAATGTTGTTCCGTATTAGATTCCTTTACTTAAAGTAGTTTAGCGAGGTGGTGTGTATGCGGAAAAAGGATATTGATCAATTACCTTGTCAAAGAAGACTTAAAAAACTCGTGCTTACTCATACAAAGTACAATTGGGGTACTTCTTTTTGTGATGTGAAAAGTGTAGGGAGGTGCTTCCAACGATCCAACTGACCATGCCATTCAAATATTCCATTGGTGTAACAACTGACGAGACTAGCTTGGGATATAAATCCTTGGTGATTCGTTTTGACACTTCCGAGCCTCATATTTCGATTCTGTTAGTTGCGTTGGAATCGTAATCGCATAATTCATACATAAACCAATTTTAGTGATGAAACATACACTTTGACAAACATCGAAAAATTTCACTCAAAGGTGTTTTTTAATGGAAGTTTAGGTCTGGCCTAATCATTCCCCCATATGTACCTATCCATCGGGCATAGTCCTGCAACAATAACAAGTATGCCCTCTAGGGTCTCATAAGTTACAAGGATCATAGCAATGCCAATCACATCTAATAATCAAATTACCCAAACATGTGCATCAAACCCCCCTTTACCCAGAAAAATGCTCAAAGACGTTATGCAATTTAACAAGTCATTTTTGGAGAAGGTCTTAGGGTGTCCTATTGGGCTACTTCTCCTTAAGTTTGGGGTGTTTCCTAGGTGAGAACCAATCTAGGTCATGTAAGTGTGTATGAAGTGGCATAGGGGAAATGTTTGGGCAGAGGGTGTAGTGATAACATGGAAATGTAGGTCTTTCCTGTGGGTACCTCTATAGAGTGCGATATGTGCCTTATCATGGATGCCTTTGTTTCCTATCCCAATTCATTTTGTTCTTAGTCTTATTTCTTTTGGTGTTTTTTATTTTCAAGGTAAATATGGGGGGCACTGTCCTAGCATGGTGACCAGGGGTGACAACATTACCCACAAGCATTTCACGAAAATGAGAAGGTTGGCTCGTGATGAGACCCCCTTTCTCTTATCTATGCCACCAAGATCCACTACCCTGGTTTGGTGACCAAATAGATGGTAGTGTCATACTGCTACATTCCCATGGACCTAATAGGTCAACTCATGATGAGACCTCCCATCCATCAACTAGTACCTTGAGTCTTGATTTATCTTATGGGTCCCCTTTTCTTACTGATAATCCTTTTATTGATTTCTCGGGAATCCCTGGGTCAATCATCTCAAAGGTTTCATTTTGGATTTTAACGTTTTCCAACTACTTTTACCCCCTGGGCCTTTAGCCCCTTCTTCCCACAAGGCAAGGTACAACCCTTCCTAGCGTGGAAAAACCCAATGCCCGAACCAAGGTGGGGAAGATGAGAGGAATAATTATGGAAAGTGGTAAGTATGGAGGGAATGGATGATGACCTTTCACAGAACCCAGTGGAAACTCATCCTGAAGGGGAATGAACTTACTAGGACATTATGTCACCCTCTAATGTATGAACAAGTTAAAGAGAATAATTTCCAAGCAAACATTATGAAATGAAGGAGAATTCAGTGTAACATATTGAAGTGCTTCAAAAATAAGAGTGACACATACCATGATACCTAGACTTATTACCTCATGGAGAAAGACTTACTGCTACTTCAAGACCAGACTGATGTTGGTGTCTAAAGATGTCCTAAAAACAACCTTAGTTTAACATTAATTTATCAACCTGAAGATTCGTCTTTTATCTCAAGAATATCAGCAAAGTCTATGCAGGTAGCCTAAAATCGTGTAGCTAAACCAAATCTGAGTTCATCAACAATCAAGTTCCTCAAACGTTCACCAAAGATTCTAAGAACTAAATGGAATTGGAATCTTATTACTAAGATGCTGTGAAATGGAAAGGAACTAATTAATCTATTGAATTCAATTAACTAGAAAGCAGTAATTGAATCTAACTAAGGACTTGCAAAATTAACTATCAATTATGAATTCTGATTATTGGAAAGGAAATGAAAAATTACTCTATCTGTGGAAAGAAACAACAATTATAATCTAATCAGGAGGGAAAACTAATGTAACTTTGACGAAAGGAACAACTATTGTAACTTTAACCGAAAGGAACAACTATTGTAACTTTAACCGAAAGGAACAACAATCGTAAATCTAAGGAAAAGGAACATCGCGGTTGAAAATGTGAGGATCTGTCAAGCAATAACTTTAGAAATGGAAATCATAACGACAATCATTTATAACTAATGGAAATGTCTGTCTTCTATACACAAACAATCATAAAATNGGTCTTCAGAAGTACTGCTACGAGAAACTCAGAGCATAGAAATGATAAAAACACTCAAAACTTTCATTGATTCCATGGCTGGTAAAACATTTACAAAAACTGCTTGCGCAGAACAATTCTGAATCTAATTACTTGAATGCGTTTTTTTCTCTGTTTTTCTGGATCTATTACCCTCTTATATATTACAATAGTTTGGGTAAATCAAGCTATCCTGAGGATCGAAAGATCCTTAGGATTGATTTACTATTAGAAAATTACAATATAGAAACTGCGTTATCTTCAAACTGCTTTGCGCCTAAAAAGTCTTCAACCTTCAATAACTTGCGCATAACCAAAATCTCTTTGGTTATCTTTGACAGTTATTTATCCAATTCTGCAACAAAATTAAACCATTCCAATCATAAATTAGAATCTATTTAATAAAACTTTAATAACAACCCTAAGAGACATATTAATCATATTCTTTCCTATCTATCCCTAACTATCTAAAGAATCAATCAAAATCATATCATGAATTGTGGGAAAAAGGAAGATATTTGTACCTTTTTCATAACCCAACAACTGGTGGGATGGATGTTGTTGTTGCTAATAGGTGGGCTACACTAAAGAAAATATGGACCCTCCAGGGCCATGCTCAAGTCATCCGGCTCTCAACACTCCATGTCTAGGACATGTTGGCCTCGAGACATGATCTCCTTAGTTATCCATAGGATAGGGGATAACAGGGTGGAAGCCAAGTAAGGGTGGAGTGTTGAGCTCAAAAGAATTGCTACTCATGGCCTTGGTGATAGTGTAAGGCCCATAGAAAAGTGGGTGGAGATTCTGATGGGGCCTTGTAAGACACTCTTTATACAAATGTAACTAGACCTTGTCTCCAACCTGAAACTTGTGTGGTACCCTGTGTTGATAATGGCACTGCTTGAACTTAGGATTGGCTTTCTGCAAAATCTCATGGACCTATTGGCAGATGTGCTGAATCCGCTTAATGAATCTGGTGGCTTTGACGGTCTCAGACTCAAAATGGGAAGAGTCTGTCTGTGTGGTTGCAAGAGGTAGTGCAACATCAATGGGACCCAAGGGTTGGAATATGTTGGAAGCCACACATAATGTTTTGATATTTAACACTTTCGAAAGAAATTACACTTTCTGTAGCTTCCATCACCTCAAATTTGTAAACATTTTTCTGAATTTTGAAATGATTGATTAAAGCTTACCTTATTAATCTTTATTGTTTGCATTTTCGTTTGTTTTATTTTTAATTCATGACTGTAAGAATGAATTAAACATAAAACTTGGCTTGGTTTAATAATTTTGTGCCTTGGCAATATCTTTTTAAAAGCCACCCATATGTAATTAAAATTCAATCTTATCAAATGTTTGATTAATCCATTATTGAATTTTTGTTTTAATATGGTTGCTATGAATTCAATGGTCCGATGGTTCATTGTTGAATTGTTTTGATGCATGAAGAACCTTGGTTAAAATGTTAATACTCTTCTCATGAGTTTAGTGGTCGTATCAACATTCATGCTAATGAGTACAGACCTACTGTACTTGCATTTTTGCCTTATTTTGTTGGCTCAAAACATTAATGAAGCTATTCATTATCTGCATAGGGTTTTGTACTCTGTAGGTTTCAACACTCATCGCGAGAGATGGTAAGGAATTTAATGAACTCTCTGGTTTTCATTCTCACCATTTCTCCTATCCGAGTTATGATAACCTCCAGGCTCTGCTTTTTTCATACTTCCACTCTCGGTTCATGCATGTTTCTGTTGCTCTCACGTTGGGGATCTAAAACTATTTCGAGTGATTTCTATTGCATCCTTGTTACAATGGTCATGGCACCCGTCTTTCGTATAGAGCCGAATGGATGTCAGGCCTTACTATCCCATCATAATGCTATTGATGATTGAAAGGATCATGGCTGGGATATATTCCTCAAAACATTCGAGGGTTATAATCTCCAGGTTGTAAGGGCTTTCGCACAAACCTTTGATGGTTTCAGAGCCAAGATTGGAGACATACAATTAGAATTGACAGAGGATTTCGTGAGCAAAGCAACAACATTCCCATCAAAGGGTGAGAGGTGGTTTAAAAATTCCAGAATAGAAGAGGTCCCATGGAGTTTGTTTATGACCTCCCGTAAAACCACTTGCTACATAAAAGGTATTCCTATCACTATGTTAAAA
The DNA here is from genome assembly GCA_032191745.1 of Picea mariana. Classification (NCBI taxonomy): domain Eukaryota; kingdom Viridiplantae; phylum Streptophyta; class Pinopsida; order Pinales; family Pinaceae; genus Picea; species Picea mariana. Next base: position 209,172 of record JASDQU010108451.1, on the reverse strand, counting down.
CCTAGATGGCATAGTTTGTTGTTAATTCTGAAGCAATTTGTTACATGCGAAGGTCAATACGGTCTGGTCTTTCTATACCATATCCGTTTTCTTATGAATTTCATAGGTTTTGAGTTAGATATGCCCTTTTACTTATTGATGAGTCTCTACAAGATGTCCAAGCGTTACAAGTGACAGGGTATCATTCGAGCCTGTTCCACCATGGACTTCTTAAAATTTTGTTGGTGTATCATCTGTTGAACATAAGTGAAAGTTGGGAGACCTTTCTTATGAGAAATGGCTTCGCCCAGGCTGACCCTACAACCAATCCTCTTTTAAATGAAAACCCTAACTTAGACAAGCCAGTGGTTGAAAGCCAGTTCATTAATTCAATTAATGAACCAGAGTTCATTGATAAAACCCCTCTATATAAAGGATCACAGTGTAGGTTTTCACCTGCTATATCTCCAGAACAAGTGACTATTGGATTGAAGGGAAATGATCCTCATGTGCTTGTAAACGATGCTAGTTTGAACGTTAATGTTAAATCTGATGACAATAAACTCTGTATAGGAAGGAAACAACAATGCACAGATTTGGGTGTCAAGAATAAGAAGGTTGGTCGCCTAATCTCTAGAAAACTAAGGAACATAAAGGATACTCATCTGAGCTCGATCAATCCGATCGAGATCAATGAGGGTTCAGATCTTGAGGTAGAGGATTTCTTAGCTCAAGAAGATCCAGAAGGTCAGTGTTCCAGGAGGGAGGTTATCACCCATGTTGAACCATATGATTTCGTGACCAATTTACCTCCATTTCTTAAATATAAAGAAGGATTTTTGGGTATTGGGCATGATCTGAAACAAACATAAGGTAAGACTCAAACACCCCTGGTCAACTGTGTCTTGCATCGATCTGCCATCTCCCCGGTACATTGTGATAGCTGTCTCAATTGGGTAGAGCACTACTATACCGATGTTCCTCTCTTACAGGCCCGAATTAGAACCTTGACTGCTTAGAACGATCTGTTGAAGCAAGAGAACCTTGATCTCAAGGCACATACAAAGAGGAAGAATAAACGAATCAAGAGGTTTGGAAACATAGTCATTAAGAATACGACCAGTGTCAAGGCAATTATAAACTCTGAACTGTCTGATTCCTCTTTGGCTAATTTTTAATGGTAAAACAATTTTATTTTCATTTCATTCATTT
>JASDQU010108451.1:166872-181111 GCA_032191745.1 Picea mariana | reverse complement strand
TCCACATACCACCAGAAATGGAATGACATGTACTCTCCATATAGAATATTATTACCTTCAAATATATTAAAACTCATACCATTATACATGAAACAACCTTGGGTCCATTACCTAAACCTTTGTGCTACCGAAATTCACTACTAGACTTTCTTCAAGGGTTGACATCAATGACAACCAACCTTGATCAACAAGGAAAACCCAGAGATAACCACAAGCCAACTTGTATATTGGAAGCTATCCCTTCCAATCGAGAGAGGAGTCTCTCTGTAACTCAATCAATGATTGTCTGGTTATCTAATAGTCACAATAGATAGATATTTAGTAAATAGGGTTTTCAAATATATTTGGTGGTAGGGTTGAGAGAAAATATTCATTGGGCATGGAGTCCATAAGTGATTTATTTGTGAAAATGATCAATAACTTGGTGGAAGAGAAAATATGTCAACAAAGTCAAGGTAGACAATACATTTAAGTGATTTAATTCGTTGTAGTATGGTGGAGGAATTTGAGAACTACAGTCCATCAAGGAAGAGCATCTATATAAGGGTGAATTCTGCAATGACTTCGGAGGAAGAGTGATAGTATTTAATTGGTGTGTTTTCAGAGAATTTAAAAATGAATTCTGAAACATCAATTTTAAATTAAATACTTTGAATATTACACATTCAATGGAAAATAATATTAATAAACACACAGAGACAAGAAATTCACAAACTCAAAGGCATTGGCATAGGAATCTCTACACAAAATTGCTCTGTACCTCTGTATTGATCCCTTTCAAATAAGTTCAGGAAATATTACATGCACCATCAATCTCTTTTTCCTTCACTCCTGAACCCTCTCACCCTCCTCTCTTTCATCATATATAGAGTAATATTACATTGTATCTCAATAGGTTCAAAATCTTTAGGTTTTCTAAATTTAGAAGGAGTTACAACAAATTATAACAAACTAGAACCGATTCCTAGATTTTTAGGGTTATGTTTCTTGACTAATTTATACATACAAAATCTCAACAAATTACAATATCTGAGGAAAAAATAAATAAGTATTCGAGTCTTCATGGTGATTTAGCATGCTCCATCTAGCTCGCAGTCGAATAGACTTTGTCTTAGGATGACTGTGTAATTTCACAGTGTCCTGATGACAATTCATTGAAAAAGATTATCTAGCTGATATTTTTTAATTTTCTCTCAAATGGTAAACTTGGTCGGGACAATTTTGTGTCATCAAGTTAACAACATTATAATGCTCCTCCACAAACAATTGAGCAAACCTAGTTCATTTTTTTTCATGAAATACCCAAAATAGTTGAGGTGATGGTGGCCCACTTCTCGAAAACCGTGAATAATTTTGACTTGAAATCATACAAGTTTGTTCATCTTAACCTGACGCATCTTCCCTCAAAATTTTGTGGCAAACAGATGCACGGTTTGGGAGATATGATAAAAATACACTTTTGTTGCAAAAATGCTGCTACAGGAAATTTTGCAGCGTGCCAAAATTCGTTGCGAAATCTCTTTTTTGGGGATTTCCTTTTACCCTGAAATGCTCTACCACTGACTCTGACACTAAAACTCATGATAGCAATCCATGTGGAGGTAAGGCAATGTTTTGAAGCAATATGACATAAATGATGTGATGTTGTGAAATGTTAGGAGTTTTTGCAGTGGGCTTTAAACTAATTGGCTACAAGACATAAAAGTGCATACTTGCTTTGAAAGATTGGGAAACCTTTCAAAATGACATGATGTGACCTATGAAACCAATTCAACCTTTACTTTTTTTCATGATGAATAGTACACTTAATCCCAGGAGCACATTTCCCTTTCAAAACCACAATGTTTTTCTAAGATTTTCAATTTTTTTGCAAAAACTTATATAGTGCCAACATTGACTCCAACTAGGAATGTTGTCCTCCCTGCAAGGTAGAAAATAACCTACAACTAATCCATTGGGTTTATTCCAACCTCTTTCCTGAAACTTGCAACCTAATTCTTGCTCCGATCTAATCATTCAGCTGAGACCAAATTCAAACTAAAACTACTGCATCTTTGTACAAGCTGGAAATTCAAAATAAAACCAAACTGCTTACTACTAAAGTCAAACTGAAACTGTAATATGACCACACTATACAAACTGAAGGAAATTATTGAAACATCAAGCTTATTTATGTACAAACCATCCTATTCTAACATGCTGAACAAAATTGTTGGATCAAGTGATACAAAAATGCCAATACAACCAATCAAGCAAATGGATACTAGGTTGAATTATGCTCAAACTCTCTTCAAAAAGAAAGAAAAAGTGAAAATGTTGTAACTCAAACTTAAGTATGAATCCAAATTTCATACTCATTCATTCTAAGAAACAAAAACTATTGCCTGATTCTAGAAATGCTACTGAAATCTCTTTTTCTAATGTTTCCAACAAACTAGCCAAAGGATCTTTAAAAACATGAAAAAACACCTATTGTTGATCAGAAAAAAGAAAAGGACAGACAAATTCTATAATTGTTGATTGTTTTGTGTCATGAAACCTTTCTTTCGGTTGACCCTTATCAAATGGAAATGCAACAATTTGTTTATCATTCTTATCATTTGTGCTAGGAAAACACTCTGAATATTCTTGAAAATATTTGAATAGAAGAGCCATATCACATGTAACAAGAGAAAAAAAAATTGACCCTTCACGTGATTCAAAAAGAATAACATGGCTTTTAAAAAATTTTGAATTTGTGTTTTCAAAAGATGTAAAATGATGAATGGTTTCTTCACTATTTTCTTACCACTGTGGGGTGTAACTGTCATGAATTGATTCAACATCTAGAGTTTTCAGGCATGCAATTTTAGAACTCTGATTTTCACAAATTTCTTCATGAAACAAAAATTCAGAAAAATGACTGATATGAAGAACAATTTGATTTACCATGTTCATCTATATGTTGGTCACTTAACATCTGAATATCATAATCAAACTCAAAAAAATGAACATGAATTTCAACGTTAAGATGTCGATCTTTTTCATTTCCACCCAAGGGAAAAACTACTACCGGAAGGCTTACAGCATGCTCACCCTGCACAAGTGTCTAACCAGGACTAAAGGCAAGAATTCCAATATCATCTCGAAGTCATGGACCTAGAACCTCGCGTAGTCCACGCTGCTCAATGTGATGAAGATTTCTCACTTTGGATGACATCAGGAGGTGAATGCATGTGTAAAGTTACTATTGTCGTGCTATCATGGCGGATACCTATGGCTAACCCGATGCATCATTGTGGATCTGACCTTGATCAATTAGATCACAGGGCCTAGTATGCAAGGCCCTTACCCATAGGATTTCTACCCTGGAAAGACCTCAGATCGAGCATTAGCGCAAAGAATTAAAGAAACTTATGGCGATGTCGAGAAGGGCATGTGAGGCTACAAGGTAGCCTCTATCCATAGTGGCACAGTGCACCTTGCCTGTCAGCTGATCGAGGGCAAGTTATTTCAAAATAATAGACCAACTCAAGTGACCAGATTCGTGGTCAACCTCGCAGGGAAGTGCGAAGAGGGACTACAGATGAATTGGGCGCAGTACCTTGTCAATCAACTAGAGCTTGATTGCAGAGAAGCGCAATACCAAGGGTATGAGTTCCACTTTAGTTGGCTTCTCATATTGATAGCTTTCATTGCCTAGGAGCTACTAGAAGGTGCCACTTTCCCAGATATCGAACCCTTCGAACCACTTGCCAGGAAGTTCTGTAGGTTGTGGTACTCCAGTGACATGAACAAGCAGTGGCAATCCAATGACGTCTTCCATGCCTATTACAACTAGTTGAAGATCGCAATCCAGTCTACACCACGCATCACCCCGAGCACACTTTACAGGTTTAGACCCTTAATGAAATTCAGCATGGACCACCACTTAACCTATATTACAAGGTGTGTTGATGAGCATAAACAACAGCTCTAGTCATATTACAAGTTGACAAAAAATGACTTGGAGGAGATTACCAAGGAATGGTCAGCGAACCTCCTTGTTCCAACGGACCCCGCAGAGATGTCTGATGTGGATATCCTTGAAACTATGCCAAACACACCTGGACCAAGCAATACGAAGAAAGATGATGAAGTACATGATGTCCATAGCACATCGGTGAAGACCAGTTCAATCTCACCTGAGTAGGGAGATGATGGTGGAGAGCTAGGTGGCACAGAAGTTGAGCAAAACAAAGGCAAAGTTACTCCACCTAGAGAGGAGGAGGATCCATCCAAGAAAAGGAAGGTTACCCCACCAAAGACTTCATCCCAAAAGAAAGCTAAAGCCACCTGGACTACGTTTAAGACTACCCTTACCCCAGACGACTTTGACTTCTTAGTTGTTGCGTTGAATGACGCTTCACTGGAGATCGCATAAAAGCAATAAGCGAAGCAGGAGGAGGTATTCAGCCGAATCAAGGGTGAACTTCAAGAGGTGCAGCAGGCATTACAATCCAGCTGCGCAGTTTCTATTACGCCCTCGACAAGTGGAACAGAAGAACCAGGAGATGAGCCAGCCCAATTGCACTAGATCGTCAATAAAGTTGAAGCTCACCTTCGACGAGCTCAGGAAGAGATATCGCAAGCCACCCAAGATTTGGTGCAGGCACAGGAAGATCTTCTAGAACAGTGCAGTAATGCAGAACGCGAAAAACTAGCTCTTCAAGTAAAGTGGGAGGAAGAGAAAACAGTGCTACAGCAATACAAGGAACACTTGCTCGCAGAGCAACTCGAAGTACAGGAACGGGTTCACATAACACTTCTCTTTGTGGCAGTCATCGAAGTCTAGACAGAAGAATGGGTTCCACAACAGGTGGCACAACTGGAAGGAGTGATCCAACAACGCAACGCAGACATGGAACTTTGCACTGTGCCCGAGACTCCTCAAGAAATAAGATATCTAAGAGAGGCAACTGCCCGCAGCGCAGTTAACCGATTAAAATCCTTTGCCTTGGAATACAAGAAGATGAGCTACATAAGTTCTCAGACGTATGAAAACCTCGCGAAAAATCTAGAGTTACAGGCATTAGAGTCGCAGCTCCAACACGCAAAGCAGCAAGCAGACACGTTACAAGCACAACTGAAGGCCTTGTCACCAGTCGAGAGAATGAAGAGGTTTCCAGAGAAATGCATGGCCCAGCAGCAGGTACACATGCTTCAGAGTAAAGTAATGGAAGTCTCTCAATGATTTTAACCCGTGCAAGAAAAGGCATGCCAATTGTTCACCGAAGTTGAAAACCAAGGAGTAGAACTTGAACAAGTTGTGAGTACAGCAGAACAACGCCTAGAGGGACCAGTCAATGATGCACTCATCCAGGAGTTCACTGAGCAAGAGGTAGTCACACTATAGCAAGTATAAGCAGCTCGAGCCAAGCTCGAGGCATTCGAGGCAGAATTGCTCAGACTAAAGTGACTCAAGACGAGTCACGGGTGAGTGTTGGGGGTCTGTTGGCCCTTGACCAAGTTTTGAAGTTACTTGGTCATATTTGACCGTTTTTGGGACTTTGACAACCTGTCGAAGATAGAGCACCAGAAAAAGCAGAGATCACGGGATCTTGGCCCAATTTTGGACCCCCTTTTTGGGTTTTGGGACAATGTAATGGGAAAGGGATGTCGGCCCGTGGGTTTACCCATGTTTAGGCCCACTTTTGTAATGTATAAATAAACATCTAGGCATCTAGTAGAGGAGGACTGTATCTATGTGATGTAAGCTAAGTGCTAATAGACTATGTAAGTGCTATGTGCATCACTATAGAAGGTTTACAAAGCTAAGTGCAAGTTGTTGTAGAAGTTATAGAAGGCTTTGTGTTGTAAGCGCAAGGAAGAAGGATCTAGTGAGCTGCGTAGATCTTCTATCCTATGCGAGGAAGGGTTTTTGGTGGCTTTATGCCTGTAACCGATTGGAGACACTAATAAAGAAGAAGAGTTGGTGGACGTAGCCCCAGGGAAGGGGGTGAACCACGTAAATCTGTGTGTTATGCTTTGTGCTTTGACTTGATGTGTTGTCCCTACTTTTGTAAAGTGCTTTGATATATTTAGATAGATCTACTTATGCTTAGTGCTTCTTAGATATGTGTGAATGCTAGATCTGACATGTACAAAGATGCTTAGTGTTGATCTACTGGATTTGATCTATTTTGTTGTTGCTAAGTGATAAAATACCTTAGATCTAAGTAAACGCTACGATGCTCTGTGATATCTACGAAGTATAATAAGGGTTGAATATTGATGAATAATCGATGCTAAGTGTTTTGTAAAAAATATAATCACAGATTTGTGTCCCAGCTAAGGTTACAGACAACTGAGTCTTGCAACCACCCCTACCTCTACCTCAGGTGAGACTCCATCTGCTTCGCAGGTGTTGCCAAAAGGGTCGGTAGTTAGGGTTTTGTTAGTGCATTGTTGTGGCATTGAACCCTGGGTCTGCCCCTGTGCCAACAAGTGGCCTGGCGAAAAATAGAAAATGAGATGGCCTGATGCCATGTAAGAATGTCTGGTGAAAATTAGGGTTATAACATTACACAATTCCCCATCCAACCCAAAGACAACAGGTTGGTGGAACAGATTCAACCCCTCTAGCAACAGGTTTGTGACAATCTTACACAAGCCAAGAAACACAACTTATCCAATAAGGCACAGATCTCACCAAACGCCAAATTCAAAAAATGATTTCCCATCTTCCCTAGGCACTCAACGCAATGGATACCATTGCTTCCTAAGGGGGGAGGATTGATCCAGGTGGATATTGGTGGCTATCCACCTGTTCCAACTGACTCCTCTTTTCATTTTTTAGTGTAGCATGTTCTTTTGTACTTTTTTGTAATTGTGGGTTCTACACTTATGGGGTTGTCTGAAGCCCTACACATATTCCAGGTGGATATTGGTGTCCTCCCACCTAATCCAACTGGCTTATTTTGTATGTTTTCATGTCAGCACATCTTGATGTACTTCCAAGGCTTTTTTGGGGCCTAAACTGTGTTTTTTGGATCGCCACAGTCAAACTGTAGATGACGTTAGAGTTTGATGGCATAATGCGTAAATATCGAAAATACATTTCCAACGGGCTATCACGCACCTAGATCGTATGAAAAAGTTACGACCCCAGGAAGTTAATGTATTAACTTACCCAAATGGGGCCCACATGACTTTTGGCGTTTCATCTCTTAGGGTTAGGTTTTTGGATGTCTAGGGTTTTGGCATGCATGTTTATCATAAAAATTCCTTCAGAGCCTCATTGTAATCATCTTCTGGCAAATGATCGTAGTCATCACATCTCTTCTCAGAGAAAAAGTTGCCACCTTTCTAGCGAGTCTTGCACTCTGTATTTTTACAGTCTCTTTACAATTCTTTCATTAACATAAATCAAGTCTTGTTGTATTTCTTTGTTCCTGGAAATTTTCATGAGTATTTCATTGTAATACCTCTTATTTGATTTCGTTCCAAAAATAATCCAGACCAGAGAAGATAAAAAGGAAAGAGTTACAAGTCTATACAAGAAAAAAGAAAGCGCCTCAATCTCCTCCTACTGACACTAATCCTTCTCAACAACAACTTCCACCAATGAGTAAACTTCTACCTAATGCTACTTTTCCAAAATCCAACAATACTAACTTGAATTTTTACTTAGAAAGTGCTTTGGCAAAGATGAGTGTGGCAATACTTTTGAAGGAAATCATTAAAGTTCCCTCCATGAAGAATAGGTTTGAAAGGTTCTTCAAGGTACATGATGAACTGATAGATCCCCCCATAATGATACAAGCATAACATCTTGGGGTGCAATATTGTGGTCATCCACCATTATTTATGTTACTATAGATAAATGATAAATACTTGAATAACTGCATGCTTGATTCAGGAGCGGGTTCCAATATGATGCCCTTGAAGGTAATGGAATAACTAGGTTTGAAACCCACACGAACCTATAGGAACGTTTGTGGATTTGAATCAAGATCCATTCCTACTCATGGCATGGTGGAAAATGTGAAGGCTCGCCTTGCTCGATACCTTGAAAGGGTCATCCTGATGGACATTGTGGTGGTAGATTTCCCTGATGTATGGGGAATGATTTTGTCTAGAAAATTTGTTGCAATGTTGGGAGGCACTTTAGAGATGGATTTGACCAGTATCAACGTGCCTTTGAAAGATGGAACTTTTGTTCAGTTACCCAATATGCCCATGGCCAAGGTACATGTAGAAGGAATTGACACCGATACTAGAACCAATCAGGTACGTGAAATCATCAAAGAATATCTTCCAAAATTTTCTCCAAGTGACTTTCCTTTCTCTGAGAAAGAAGAATTTGATACTATACAATGGCCAAAGAAGGAAGAATATCATCAATTACTAGATAGTTATAAGGACAATGAAGTTGGTTATGTCAAAGTTCTAAAGAAAGAAGATGAAAATCTATTGATCAGACCAAGCCAAGAGGAAGCCCTTACCACAAAATTCCACCCCCTCCCTCAAAGAAATGCACCAGGGTAATACAAGAAACAATTGATTCCAAAGGAGGGTATTTGTAACACACTCATGGTGGGGGTACCAAATTGCTTCTCTTCTTAGGAGAATCAAAACCCATATTCGAGGTTTCTATCCCATTCTTCTCTTCTAGAGCTTTCCAGCCACAGTTTCCATGCTCCAAACCAAGCTTAAAGCTGGCAGGTAGCCTCTCCCAAGTTCTTCATGTTATTCCATCCATCTATACTCACATATGATCGTGAGCTATGACCAGACGCCAAGACAACGGGCACCAAGAAAACCATCGCGTGAATCCTTCGGAGTGGAAAATCTCTGAAGTTCATAATCCGACGTCGCGTGTCCTCAAATATTTTGATGGCCTTGATCGACTTCGAGACATCTACATTCGGGAATTTCGAATGCTCCAAAGGATTTTCTACCCGAAGTACTTCCATACCCAGAGTTACAGATCGAACACCAAACATCCCTTGTGATCGGAGGTTATAATCTACTTTGGGACTTTGGCATTCGGGAGTTTCGAACACTCCAAACCCTTTTTCCTCCGAATTACTCCATACCCATAGTTATAGATTGAGAGCCATGCGTCTTCCCCAATCAACGACTATGATCAATTTCACAACTTCGGCATTTGGGAGTTTTGAACACTACAACGCCTTTCTCCTCTGAAGTACTTCGTGCCCAGAGTTATAGATCGAGCACCATGTGTATTCCTCGATCAACGATTGTGATCTACTTTGGGACTTCGACATTCGGGAGTTTTGAACACTCCAACGCATTTTTCCTCCGAAGTACTTCATACCTAGAGTTACATATCGAGGGCCACATGTCTTCCCTGATCAATGGATGTGATCCACTTCGGGACTTTGGCATTCGGAAGTTTCGAACACTCCAACGTCTTTTTCCTTCAAAGTAATTTGTACCCAGAGTTAAAGATCGAGCACCATGTGTCTTCCCCGATCAACGGCTATGATCCACTTCGGGATTTTGAAATTCGAGAGTTTCTAACTCGCATGACCCCACTTTCCTCGGAAGTGGCTATCTTCCAAAATGGAAGATCTGTTGACACTTGTCCTCAGCTGCCAGACGACTCAGATGAACTTCGGCTCTCTGGACTTCGGGAGTTCTTTCTCAACACATCCCCTTTTCTCTCGAAGTTACTTCCTATGAAATGGCATATATTCTACCATGCGTCCCTTCCAACAGACGACTGGGATGACTTTGTGACTCTAGCCTTTGGAAATCCTTGTGCCTTCACACTTCGGTCCTCTTGGAGTGACTTCTCTCTGGAGTGAAGGATCTGACGACACATGTCCCTTTGGATTGGATGACTCAAATCTACCTCGGCTCTTCATCTCTTTAGGAGTTTTGCGATGTAAGCTCCTCTTTTCTCCCGGATCCAGTCAACATCGGGCTAACCACAGCCTCAATACGACGGTTTGAGGGTATCTACATGACCCCAAAGATCTACGGCTCGTAACTTTCGTTTAAGGTCCCTTGGGTCCCAGTGCATGCCACTCCGAGAGGGACACCTAGAAACCCCGTCACTCCACACATGGGATCCCACATGATCTCGATGTTAATACTTGTGTCCCCATGATCAAACAGTTGTGAGGGATCCTGAAGGATCCTTAGATCCACGGTCCACATAAACTTTGAGACTTCGGGACTTCAGGGTTTTGGTGTTACCAAAACTCTGTCCTCTCGAAGTGGTCAACGCTGGGCCGACTATATCGTAGATCCAATGGTCGAGGTAGTTCCCAGGCATCTACAGATCTACAACCCATATTTACTTTGGGACTTTGGGGAATTCAACTCATGTGCAACAAATATGCTCAATTCGTTGGACTCGTGAAGTCCGAAGGGTTAACGTCTGTGTTCCTTCTCCAGGTCTGACGATCGTGAAGAACTTCAACTCCTCCCGAAATAATCTCATCCATTCGTCTTTCAAAAAAAAGGATCTCTCCTTTAGGGGCTTGAAACTCACTATTCTACCTAAGTTATGTCAGCTCCTTAAATACTTAATTATTTTGCACTAATTCTCCTGAACTTAACACTTAGAGAAATCTTATGCACACCTCTTGCGCTCATCTATCAACTCTAGAACTTAAGGGGGGGGGGTCTCAATCTCTGCTTGCTTCACAGAGGCTCTATGCACACATCCACTACCTCTCCTTAGTTGTACCAACCCCTTCCTTCAGAACGACTGGGAGTGTCGGTATGCACACGTGAGGCTATGCCCAAAGTCAACAATTCATAGTTCATTTATTTTAACTTGAACCACCATAGGGATAAGGCATTTACGTGTACAAGCCAGAGAGTTTCTTATTTTCTTAAATACACAATTAGGTAGAATTGAAAGGATATAGTATAACCATTAAGCAAACATGTCCCTCCCTACAACATTCATAGGATATCCAACTTTAATTCACAGTTACCACTTAAATACACAGGATGTGAGATTACTTATCTATTACATGTGGTATCCAACTAACTGATTGTGGGTGTTCAATCTTCCACCCAACCATAGGCTCATAGGCATTCATTCTTAGTGCTCTATCCACCCCCGTGCCAAGCCGTGATATCACTAGGGAATTTATGCCAATTCTCATCGATCCTTTCTCTTTCACATCTTCTGTGAGGTTTATCAGATGCTTCCTCAACATCAAGCTCGTGACCTTCTACTCAGGCCCCCTTCTCTGCATACTCTCAGAAATCTCCCTCTCTTTCACGGCCTCGACGAGGTTTATCAGATGTTTTCTTCGCATCAATCTCATGGCCTTTGACTCGTTCTCTAATGCTCACATGTTCCTTGCATTATCCACTCTTCTCTTCATATCCTCATGTGTTCCTTGCACGCGCCTTCCTCCTATCTGGTTCCTTATGTCAGAAAGAAACCCCAGGTCTGTTCTGGGTCCATAGGACCCTATGGTACTTTAGGTTTACCTTCTATAGCTAGACCATAATTCCATTCATGGGGGTGGTTGAGGGTTCTACCACCTGTCTTTTTCTTATTAATTGTTCTCTTATCATTCTCACATTCTTTCCTCTAGTGATATCATGGCTAGTACTTTCAAGGCTTCACCCCCATAGTCAGTTATTGGCAATTAAACAATGATACATTTACAATGTTCCTATGCCATAGCATGGTAATCCTAATTAATTATTAATTACAAGTTGGGGGAAACATGGGTGTTACAATAACCTCCCCCTTAAAAAGGAACATCGTCCTCGATGTTCTTTCTCAATAACACATGTCATGCCTTTCTCATTCAACCACTTCAAAATTCTTGACCTTCTTTCTCGGTCATGTCCTTTTTTAGACTCTTAATATTTGTCACCTGCCTTCAATAATTCTTGGAAAACAAGAACATTAATCATAATCTCATGTGAAAACATTTTACTATTGCATAAAATTTCTAGGAAAATTTCATAATCTAGCACAATACTTATCTGCACAGTTTGTGGATTTGTATCCACATGGTTGTCTTTTTATCTAGGCTCATTGTTTTTCCTTGACATACCCATTGTGTGCATGATCCCAATCAATAGTTTACAAGAGCTATCAGAGTCTCCTCTTCCTTGAGATCACTCACCCTCCAGGCCCAGGCTCAGGCATCCCCTTCTCTATTATACAGTTCTTTAGGTGATCCATCTTGCCTTGCCAAGGTTTTCTCGCATAGGAAGAATCCCAGAGACTTTATCAAGCTTTACAATTGAGGTGTCCCTCGTACTTGCTCTATCGAGGCATCCCTTCGGATTGTGTTACCTCAACACAACATATTCTAGGCAATCATGGCTTACCACGAGGTTCTCATGGCTCAACAATGGCCTCCTTCATACTTTTCAGCTAGGTAGCCTTCATCTGTCCTTTCTGGACAGATATTTTCTTCTCACCTGTATCACAGGCATACAAAATTTCATGAGATATCATCACAATTCTAAGTTTCATAATTTTATTGCAAATCTGTCACCCACAGATTTTCCAATTTCTTCATTTATTTTCAGATCTGTTCCGCACGGAACCAGATTCACAAGTATGGCACTTTCCTCCCCATAGAATTTTATCTTAGCAGGAAATTGGTCTTCCTTATGGGCTTACAACATTTCCAAATCCAAGAATCTTTCTTCCTACAAGTCAACTTTCCTCAGCTAAACAAATTGTTAGTTTCCCATGTACATATATTTTCACTGCACCTTTATAACGTTATCACAAACAATTCTTAAATTGTGCATGCTAACAATCAAATCACTTTTATCTATTCGATGATACAAAGAAAAAGGAAATTTCATTCCTTACACATGCATCAGTTCAGTATATCAACTTTTCAAAATGATATTCAGATATCAATTGACTTTAATGAATATGCCAACATTCGTGGCCACATTCATACCCAATGCACCCTTCCATCGATTTCAGGTTATCACTTTTCAGGTTAGTCACTCCTGCCAAGGTGTGTTTGAATTCAACCAATTTATTACCATATGGATTCTTTGTCCATATTTATTATTTTAGCATAACCGTATTTTTTTCTTTGAATCAATCAAACCCTAAAATCGTCATTCATGAAACTCCAGGTTTCACATGAATGCCTTTAAGCATTCCTTTGACATCCATTTAATGTATGTAAAATTTTTGGAACGTCCCCCTTTCATGAAAACATGCATTTCCTCGAGAAATTCCATGCAATGTGCTAGCTATGAGCACCTTTGTTCCATTAGACCCATTCCTCGTGACCACAGTATAAACACAGAGTGTTAAACTCTATCTTCCTTGACTAGCCCGGAGGAACTTCATTTTTTCTCCATGCGACCGAGAGCTATGACCTTAGCTCTATTATTTTCAAGTGCTACCCTTTCATCTCCTGTGTCTGGGCACTATTATCCTAGATAAACCCCTAGTCTACAATTTGACAGTGTAGATACATCTTCCCCCAGATCCAATGGCTGCAAGGGATCGTGGAACCTCAACTAGCTCGCGGTTTAATTATCCTTTTGATCTCTGCAATGAATACAAGTCGTTTGATCTACAATCGGATCCCAAACTCAAAAGAACGCTATATTGAATTTAAATTACGAGTACAGGTATCAACATTAACCCGTGTGCATATGCAATCTCTACAATGTTCAAGGTTTGTCAATCTTAGCCCTCAATTGATTTTAACCACACGATTTCCAGATAATAATAATAATAATTCCAACACAGAAGTGTTTGACCAAGAATCTAGGTTGATACAGAGCTTCAATGTGCTAAACTCAACCATATAACCCAATCACAATACGAGTTTTACACAACATTAATGTGTGGGTTCCTTGCAGGTTCGCCTACTGATCATTCACAGATCGGCGGTTCACAGTGATTGCAGAATTCCAATATGCTCTCTCTTTATCAGAGAGTTCAATCTCTGCAATCTAAAAAGTGCTTTCCCAACTCTTTTAATTGTGGTCGTTGATTCTCCACACCGACAAGATCAATGGCGTTGGTTGATTGTTGGCCTTGAACTAGCACGTCTGTTAATTTCACCTTCGTTCTCCACAATGATTCCCAACCATTGATCTTTGTTCACAAATTGACAGTTCACAATGATTGTGGGGTCCAATCTGGAAAATGTTCAACCGACTTTGTCTAATCATGGTCGTTGATCTTCCACCCTGATGAGATAGACGATGTTGGTTGATTGCGGGCCGTGAACTAGCACGTCTGTTCATTTCACCTTCATGGTCCGCAATGATCCCCTAG
>JASDQU010108451.1:153050-166822 GCA_032191745.1 Picea mariana | reverse complement strand
CACAGTTCATTTATTTTAACTTGAACCACCATAGGGATAAGGCATTTACATGTACAAGCCAGAGAGTTTCTTATTTTCTTAAATACACAAGTAGGCATAATTGAAAGGATATAGTATAACCATTAAGAAAACGTGTCCCTCCCTGCAACATTCATAGGATATCCAACTTTAATTCATAGTTACCACTTAAATACACAGGATGCGAGATTACTTATCTATTACATGTGGTAGCCAACTAACTGATTATGGGTGTTCAATCTTCCACCCAACCATAGGCTCATAGGCATTCATTCTTAGTGCTCTATCCACCCCCGTGCCAAGCCATGATATCACCAGGGAATTTATGCCAATTCTCATCAATCCTTTCTCTTTCACATCTTATGTGAGGTTTATCAGATGCTTCCTCAACATCAAGCTCGTGACCTTCTGCTCAAGCCCCGTTCTCTGCATACTCTCAGAGATCTCCCTCTCTTTCATGGCCTCGACGAGGTTTATCAGATGTTTTCTTCGCATCAATCTCATGGCCTTTGACTCGTTCTCTGATGCTCACATGTTCCTCGCATTATCCACTCTTCTCTTCATATCCTCACGTGTTCCTTGCACGCACCTTCCTCCTATCTGGTTCCTTCTGTCAGAAAGAAACCTCGGGTCTGTTCTGGGTCCATAGGAACCTATGGTACTTTAGGTTTACCTTCTATAGCTAGACCATAATTCCATTCATGGGGGTGGTTGAGGGTTCAACCACCTGTCGTTTTCTTATTAATTGTTCTCTTATCATTCTCACATTCTTTCCTCTAGTGATATCATGGCTAGTACTTTCAAGGCTTCACCCCCATAGTCAGTTATTGGCAATTAAACAATGATACATTTACAATGTTCCTATGCCATAGCATGGTAATCCTAATTAATAATTGATTACAAGTTGGGGGAAACATGGGTGTTACAATAACCTCCCCCTTAAAAAAGGAATACCGTCCTCGGTGTTCTTTCTCAATAACACATGTCATGCCTTTCTCATTCAACCACTTCAGAAGTCTTGACCTTCTTTCTCGGTCATGTCATTTTTTAGACTCTTAATATTCATCACCTGCCTTCAATAATTCCTGGAAAACAAGAACATTAATCATAATCTCATGTGAAAACATTTTACTATTGCATAAAATTTCTAGGAAAATTTCATAATCTAGCACAATACTTATCTGCACAGTTTGTGGATTTGTATCCACATGGTTGTCTTGTTATCCAAGCTCATTGTTTTTCCTTGACATACCCATTGTGTGCATGATCCCAATCAATAGTTTACAAGAGCTATCAGAGTCTCCTCTTCCTTGCGATCACTCACCCTCCAGGCCCAGGCTCAGGCATCCCCTTCTCTGTTATACAGTTCTTTAGGTGATCCATCTTGCCTTGCCAAGGTTTTCTCACATAGGAAGAATCCCAGAGACTTTATCAAGCCTTACAATTGAGGTGTCCCTCGGACTTTCTCTATCGAGGCATCCCTTCGGATTGTGTTACCTCAACACAACATATTCTAGGCAATCATGGCTTACCACGGGGCTCTCATGGCTCAACAATGGCCTCCTTCATGCTTTTCAGCTAGGTAGCCTTCATTTGTCCTTTCTGGAAAGATATTTTCTTCTCACCTGTATCACAATCATACAAAATTTCATGAGATATCATCACAATTCTAAATTTCATAATTTTATTGCAAATATGTCACCCACAGATTTTCCAATTTCTTCATTTATTTTCAGATCTGTTCCGCACGGAACCAGATTCACAAGTATGGCACTTTCCTCCCAATAGAATTTTATCTCATCAGGAAATCGGTCTTCCTTATGGGCTTACAACATTTCCAAATCCAAGACTCTTTCTTCCTACAAGTCAACTTTCCTCAGCTAAACAAATTGTTAGTTTCCCATGCACATATATTTTCACTGCACCTTTATAACATTATCACAAACAATTCTTAAATTGTGCATGCTAACAATCAAATCACTTTTATCTATTCGATGATACAAAGAAAAAGGAAATTTCATTCCTTACACATGCATCAGTTCAATATATCAACTTTTCAAAATGATATTCAGATATCAATTGACTTTAATGAATATGCCAACATTCGTGGCCACATTCATACCCAATGCACCCTTGCATCGATTTCAGGTTATCACTTTTTAGGCTAGACACTCCTGCCAAGGTGTGTTTGAATTCAACCAGTTTATTACCATATGGATTCTTTGTCCATATTTATTATTTTAGCATAACCGTATTTTTTTCTCTAAATCAGTCAAACCCTAAAATCGTCATTCATGAAACTCCAGGTTTCACATGAATGCCTTTAATCATTCCTTTGACATCCATTTAATGTATGTAAAATTTTTGGAAGGTCCCCCTTTCATGAAAACATGCATTTCCTCGAGAAATTCCATGCAATTTGCTAGCTATGAGCACCTTTGTTCCCTTAGACCTAGTCCTTGCGACCACAGTATAAATGCAAAGTGTTAAACTCTATCTTCCTTGACTAGCCTAGATGGACTTCATTTTTTCTCCATGCGACCAAGAGCTATGACCTCAGCTCTATTATTTTCAAGTGATACCCTTTCATCTCCTGTGTCTGGGCACTATGATCCTGGATAAACCCTTGGTCTGTAATTTGACAGTGTGGATACGTCTTCCCCCAGATCCAATGGCTGCAAGGGATCGTGGAACATCAACTAGCTCGCGGTTTAATTATCCTTTTGATCTCTGCAATGAATACGGGCCGTCTGATCTACGATCGGATCCCAAACTCAAAAGAACGCTATATTGAATTTAAATTATGAGTACAGGTATCGACGTTAACCCGTGTGCATATGCAATCTCTACAATGTTCGAGGTTCGTCAATCTTATCCCTCGATCGATTTTAACCACACGATTTCCAGATAATAATAATAATAATGCCAACACAGAAGTGTTTGACCAAGAATCTAGGTTGATACAGAGCTTCGATGTGCTAAACTCAACCACATAACCCAATCACAATACAAGTTTTACACAACATTAATGTGTGGGTTCCTTGCAGGTTCGCCTATTGATCGTTCACAGATTGACGGTTCACAGTGATTGCAAAATCCCAATATGCTCTCTCTTTATCAGAGAGTTCAATCTCCGCAATCTAAAAAGTGCTTTCCCAACTCTTTTAATTGTGGTCGTTGATTCTCCACCCCAACAAGATCAATGGCGTTGGTTGATTGTTGGCCTTGAACTAGCACGTCCGTTAATTTCACCTTCGTTCTCCGCAATGATTCCCAACCATTGATCTTTGTTCACAAATTGACAGTTCACAATGATTGCGAGGTCCAATCTGGAAAATGTTCACCCGACTTTGTCTAATCGTGGTCGTTGATGTTCCACCCTGATGAGATCAACGATGTTGGTTGATTGCGGGCTGTGAACTAGCACGTCCGTTAATTTCACCTTCATGGTCCGCAATGATCCCTGACTGTCGATCTAATCGAATGACTGTTGTTTGATCTGTTAACTCCAGTGGATAGTGAAGTCGATTTGACGACTGTGATCGATCTTCCCTCTGATGAGCGACTCACATTCATATCCTCTATCAGGTTCTTGAATATCCTGATTCGATAAGGGTTTTATTCTTGAATCATACTCTACTTGGGTATCTGAGGCATACAACTGCCTTTTATTAACATGGCTTCAACCAAGCCTATTCAATCAAACATACTCATTTATTCATTCATTAGTCTTATATTCATTATGTGGTTCTTTAAAAATGTAATCCAAGATTCTTATATATATATATATATATAAGCTTGTAGCTCACTGCTTAGTTTCTCAACAGTTATTAAGGTTGTGACTCTGGCCTCCTGACAGAGTTTTGACACAATTCTTCCACGGGGAACTCCCTTAGCATGCAACTTCCTTATTGCGCGTCCATCACTATCTGTGATGGCCTCAACCTCGAGTTAGCTTTAGTTATTTACCAAATATTCCATAAGGAATATAAACATGCATCTTTGTCATGCACCCAAATTATGTATCCATACATATTCTAGTTTTGTTAACTTACATCCATGATGTACTTAACCATATACATAATCAAAAGTATGTGTGTAGTTCCCAGGGGTATATTTCACAGCCTACATACATCTCTATTCTAAAATTAGTCAACTCATGATGGTTCTAAATCATTCTTATATGATCCTCAAGGCGTAATTAGTTGCCTCTTATCTTGACACAGACCATCCTTTCTCATTTACTCTTTCATTTATTTATACTAGTCTTTCTTGAGGGAATGGAACGCGTCCCCCTTAAGATATCATTCAAAACAGAACTTTCATGACTCTTCAAAATGGATTCAACCATGCATCCATGGTATTCACTTAATCTTGGCAAGTGCAATTCTTGCCTTACATATCACTCATCAAGGCAACCATATTGTGCCTTTAGTATACATATATCCTTACATCATGCATGTGCATCATTTACACATGGACCTATCAGACTTCCAGATCCTCCTCCAAGGATATTGTTGCCATCCTTATGACAAGCCTCATAAGGACACACAACACTGAGCTTCCCTCTCAGTTGTGAGCTTGCAGTCATTCACAAGACATCCACATGGAAGTTGAATCAGGCATAGTCATAACTATGTTCCCTTTCTATACGATAACAACTAGCAAGAAAAAACTCTTGCCTCAACCTCCATGGAACATTACCCAACTTATAAATACAATCTGGGCAATTATAGCCATTCCCAAGGTAACAAAATAAGCCAATTTAGCTTCCAACTATATCTATATGGCTACCATCCACCATTGGATGTCAATATGACCCATTGGGCTTATAGAAGTGCTCCGACACTTCCTTTACCACATTCAAGACCAACATTTATTCAACCATTTTATCTTAATTTTAACAATTTAATGTCTAATACCATTTGGAATATTCCCTTAGAGCCCAAATGCAATTTCGAATTATGTTACTTACTGAGTATCCTAGTTCATAAATAAATAGTATCTTTAGATCAAGATCGGTCTTGACCATTACAACTAGAATTTTTCCTTATGTTTAGCAACAATCAGGGACAGATGCAACTCTCCTCCTCCCACAAGAAATCTGCCATATTAGTTTCCTATCCACCAAGCAAGGGAGACTATTGTGATTTCTCACTCAATCAATCTATATTTCTACAACTATGTTTATCATCTTGATTAGAAAAACCCTGTCCAACAATTCCCGTACCCAGAAAAAAAAATTGTTTCTCAGTCCACATTGAAACCTAAGAGCTGTGCATGCTCTCCCTTTTCAGGGAATGGTCACCAGACTCATTCTTTTAATCATGAGGGGCTATACACCTATACTAGGTTTAACCCTTCATTAAAGCAGTAATCATTACTGCTACTGATCATTTCCATTCGTTCACATTGTTATTTTAGTTTAAATATTAGTGTTCTTCATCATAATCCCATTCTTGTAGGATAAGATTTCATTTCCCAAGAAATGCTATGCTCCCTTTGTCACAGACTAGCATGATTCAATATTGTTGGGATAAAATTCCAACTGTATTTTAAATCTGCATCCTTCTACTCAAGGAACTTATGTAGATGATTTATGTTTGGAGGTAATATTCTCCACAGGATCATCTTAGCCTTGGTAATCGAATATTATGACTGTACAACAACATGTACAATTGCAGAGTGAAGTCAACTTCTTTATTTGGGAACATTAGCAACATACAATGCCAATTTCCAAAACATATATCAACAGTAAAGGATCTCATTCCTCTCTTCAGTAGAGGTTTTCTACGCCTCTTAGGAATGCGGTAAGATAGGGTGTTACCCCTTAAATTCCTCTAGAAATATTTTCATACGACTCGTGCATGAGCCCAAGCAGACCAAGTGTTGTTTTCGTGCTCTGGTACCAATTTGTAACACACCCATGGTGGGGGAATCAAATTTTCGCTCTTCTTAGGAGAATCAAAACCTCCATTCGGGCTTTCTATCCCATTATTCTCTTCCAGATCTTTTCGACCACAGTTTCCATGCTCTGAACCGAGCTTAGAGCTGGAGGGTAGCCTCTCCCAAGTTCTTCGAGTTCTTTCATCCATCTATACTCACATATGACCACGAGCTATGACCAAACGCCAAGACAATGAGCGCCAAGACAACCACTGCATGAATCCTCCAGAGTGGAAACTCTCTTAAGTTCATAATCCAACGTCGTGTGTCCTTAGATATTTTGACGACCCTGATTGAATTCAGGACTTCGACGTTCTGAAATTTTGAATGCTCCAAAGGATTTTCTCCCCGAAGTACATCCTTACCTGGAGTTACATATCAAACACCATGTGTCCCTTGTGATCAATAGTTGTTGGCCCTTGGTTAGACAAAGAAAGAAAAGAATAAGGGAGAAAAGGAAAAATGAGAACTTCGTGGAAGACACGGTGACTATTACCGGGTCAAAATGAGCAAAAGAGCAGAAAAGATGAAGTGAATCCCAAGAAAGCAAGTCATTGGAAGAGGAGATCAAGGATGATAGGTCAGCAAGGAACAAGGACCGCGGATGACTCAACAAGTGGAAAAACCCACCGTTAGATTCTTTGGAGAACCATGCAAGAAGGAAGGAAAGACAGGCTGGTGAAGCCCTGAAAACGTGGTTCAAGTTGACCTACGGTTTTAGACACATAGGGTTTTGGTATCTAGGGTTTTGACACCTAGGTTTCGGCCTAAGGATGTCGGTGAGTGATTGTAATGTATAAATAAAAACCTATATGAGGGAAGAGGGTTCGTTCAGGTTCGAGTTGTTGGATCTAGTTGTATTATTTTGATATGAGTAATTACTGTTGAGAGAGAGAGAGAAGTGTTGAGTGAAGAGCCTTCTGGTATTGTAAGGTCTTCATTTGGGTGCAAAGGTCAACCCTGCAGCTGGGTGCACAAGGAGGGGAGAGATAGAGATAAGAGAGAAAATCTGCTAGCTAAGAGCGCAGATCAGAACTGTATGCTTTCATTTTAATATATCATAAAGCACAGTTCTGTGGACGTAGCCCTAGAGAGAGGGTGAACCATGTATATATGTCTTGTGTGTGTGATTAATATTGTGTTATTTTACCTTGATATACTGCAATTGCATTATTGTGGTAGATCTGATAAAATGTGTGGAATATATCTAAGTTGATAAGTGATATATGCATGTTGTATTATTCTAGTGTTGGATCCACTTGATATGTCCCTTGGTTGTAGACATTTATGTCATGAAACCCCCCCATAGTTGCTTCGAGTGAGACTGCATCTACTTCGCAGGTGTAGACGAAAGGGCCAATAGTTAGGGCTTGTTGGTGTGCTCTTGGAGTTGAACCGTGGGTCTACCCCTGTGCCAACAAATGGTTATGTTGTTGGGACAAGAATCTTTTTGAGAGAATGTCAAGGTGGTTCCCATCAAAGACAGAGATTCAAACGTCCATAGAGGATCAAGAAAAGGACTTTGTTGAAGCCCAGAATAAAAACCCTAATCTGAGTACAAAATATTGGTTAGGAAGATATATATTTACCGATATACACGAGATATTCTTTGGAGGAATCCATCAAGAGATATATGAGTGGTTAGTTAGGTTAGCAGATACCCAATTTGAGATTAGACCTAGACCTCCTGTAATTTGGACGTCAGCATTGATCAAAAAGGTCAAGAGAGTTGATAATGCAGTATCATAAGTAGTAGATCATTGGTTCAATAGCACCATTGGAGGGTACATCACCGAGTTTGTTGTTGATAGAGTAGAGTCATATAGCCAAGTCGAGAGATATTTCTTCAAGGGCCCCAAAAGAAAATTTTTACACTTTTTGAAGTTGAGAATCAAGATGTTATTGCATGAGAAGAACATCTTGAAGATACAATAAATTGGTCAGATTTGAAAAAGATAATGTTCAGGAATTCAGACAGTGACAGTGACATAGAGGCTGGACAAACGCGCAGTGGAAAAGAGTTCAGAGAAGTGCATCTTGCGAACATGTTCAAGCATAACTATGGAGATGAGGGTTTCTACAGTGAAGAAGAGGCAGGCCTGACAGATGAGGATCATTTAGAACCTATTGGGACAAAGGAAGGGAAAGATGAAGAGCTTCGTCGGGACAATCTAGAAACTTCAAAAACTACGCAAACCATTGAAGTAAGTATTATTGTCCCTCCTGTTGATTCAGCAGCACTAAGCAATCAGAATAGTCAGAGTCACCAGATTCCTTAGAGTACTATTACTAGCAGTTCAGCATATACTCAGACAGGAAACCTAGGCAGCTCTATGGCAGATGAGATAAGACTCCCTATCTTTAGGGGAGATGGGTCTGAAGACCCTGATCAGAACTGGTTCCTATGTGAAGCTGTATGGAATATTAAGAATGTCACCGACGAGGTTGTTAAAAGAACCCAATTTAGCACTACCCCAAGTGACTGTGCACTGAGATGGTACATGAAGCTTGTCCAAGGACTTGCACAGCCTAAGCCATTGAATGAGATCAAGAATGCATTGATTGAGTTCAAGAAACTCAAATTAGAGTAACAATGTATTACATAGCTGAAAGAGATCAAGTAGACGGTAGTCGAACCTGTTTGGGAATTCGATCAGAGATTCAAGACTTTAATAGGTTGATTAACTTTTCAGATCCCAGATGAACAGAATAAAGAACGGTTCATCGTTGCTCTCTTACCACACATCAGAGTTACTCTGATGCAGCAGAAGATTGCTTCGTAGGCTGAGGCGCTAGAGATCGCCATGAAGCTAGAATCATCCCCTATGGGAGAATCCAGTTTAGGTATGAGCCAGATCTTGAGTCAGCTAACTAGTTTGTCTCTACAGGTCGAAGATATGAGAAAGGATAAGGGAAAATATAAAAGAGAAGATATATGGTGTGTCATATGCAGATCAGATGGCTATGACAAGGAACATTGTCCCCTATTCCATGAATACTTTTCCTTTGGAGCTCTGAGTCCTTTAAATCAACTCACCTTACCCTGGTGCGAGGTATGCCAAAATATACATCGTATTGGTGAGTGCTATTACATGCAAAAGTATGTTCAGACTCCTACAAACTTGTATTGCATGTTCTGTAAGTTTGTATGACATGATGATAGATATTTTAGGGCTTACAATATTATGCATGAAAGGTCGATAGATTTATACAAAATTCAAGGCGAAGTACAATAAGAAGGAAACACTACGTAGTACAGCTCCCCTAGGAGAGGAAACTTCAATCCTTGCAGTGGATTCAGAGGACAAGGACGAGGACGAGGTATTGGTCGAGGCCGAGGACAGATAATATGTTATAACTGTGCACAGCCAGGACACCTAGCAAGGGACTGTCAGAACCCTTGTACCACTTGCAGCTACTACAACTCCTTTAAGCATGTTATCGAGGAATGTCCAGCATTGTTGGCTAAGCTTCAGGAAAGATGAGGACCTCAGAAGAACCTGCAAGTGCAATTGATATATGTTGAACCTCATGGAGAATATCCCAGAGTCATTGTTATCACTAGAGGAGGCGTTGTTACAAAAGAAGACAGATTGATCCAAGGAAAGACTACAGAAGACTCAGGAATAAAAAAAGCTACAGAGAAGACCCAAAACTTTGATGAAAAGAAAGAAAGACAAATATTTGAGGAGGCAAGAGAAGAGTTCAAATCAAATCAAGGCTCTTCATCAAAGACACAGCCAGAAGTAAGAGAATATGGAATGCCTTGGGCATTTGATCAGTCTATTTTTCCAAGAGAAGCAAAAGAGGTAAGCAAGCTCATGGAATTTTTATATACTTGTATTAAGTTGATTCAAGATGAAAGCATTGTACAAGAGCTACAAAGTTTAATCAAACAGTATGAACTAGGAAATATAGACCCCTTACTGAATAGGGCAGTACACCAGATCACTAAGAAGAGAAGGAAAAACAAGGAATTACACTTGAATGCTCAAATAGGTGAATATGATATAGACTATGTGGTCCTCGACTTAGGGTCAGAGGTCAATGTCATGACGAATCAAACTTGGTCACTGATGGGAAAATAGAAATTGATCTATTCCCCTATCAGGCTCAGGATGTCTAATCAACAAGTTGTCAACCCCTTTGGCAGATTGGAACATGTCCATGTGGACATCGACGAAGTAAGAACGTTTCTAGATTTTGAGGTAATTGAGATAGTTGATGAAAGTTGTCCTTACCCTGCGTTGTTAGGAATTGATTGGGCTTTCAATAACTCCACTGTGGTTGATTTAAAGAAAATACGTATGAATTTTGAAAGAGATGGCCTTAGGGTCATTGCACCTTTAGATCCAGATGAAGGTCAACAATACACAAAACCTATCAGAGAAGAAGACCGCGCATATGAATTGGAAAACATATACAAATTAATAGCCAGACAACAGGATTACATTAAGCCTACGGCTGATGGAAACCTAAGCTGGAAAAGTGACAGTGCATGTTCATCAGACTCAGAAGAAGCACTGGAGAACTGGAAGAATAAGATGTATGAAGTATCTACAAGAATATGTGCTAGATTAACCAGATAAGTTCACTGGATCGACACAAAAGTAAGTAACTTACCCACCTTTGATGGTCTAAATCCATTAGAAACCTTCTTGTCGGACTTTGAAGAAAGTGTACCAATGAAACAAAGATTGTTGGCAATGGATGAGGCACTAAAATCAACCCCAGCAAGATGGTGGGGGACACACAAAAACAACATTGCAAACTGGGTACAATGTTGTACCTTGATGACAACATGATTCTCAGCACAAGTGGAAGGTTGCGAAGTTCAGTACATATGTCGAAGCTACCCAAAGGACCATGTGTGAAGCTACGAGAAAGCCTGGAGAAACATTCCTGAAGAACAGTGGGTACACAAATTCATCAACGCACTGGACACGACACCTATCAACTGGTACCTTCAAGCAGAGTTGTGCCTCATCACTACAGATTGGAAAGGTATGACTCAAAATTTCATAACCACCTTATTATTTGGAAGTCAATATCCCTCAGTATATCAAGCATTACAGATTCTGAGACACAAAGTATTCGAGGAGGCATCTAGCCTTCCTTTGGAACAAGAAGAGGATGAATGAACTGTGCCTATCCAGAAACTACAAGATTGTTACAACATCAATGTTGATGAAGACGATGATCTGAGGAACATGAACATCATAGAAACAAAAGGCCAAAGAGATGTGGAAGGACCAGGAGTCGAGTTACCATTCATTAGAAAACAAATCAAGATTAATAAGGTCAATATTGGAACAGAACAGACCCCAAATCTTGCTAATGTTGGAGATTATTGGGATGATGCTACCATTGACAAGATCACAGAACTACTGCACGAGTATCAGGACTTGTTTCCAACCAATTTCACTGATATGAAAGGCATTAAAGGGCCTATGGGAGATATGAGGATCCCTCTGAAACTAGATGCAAGACCAGTCAAACAAAGACCCTGCAGATATTGAGCTCGACAGAATGTTGGAAGCAGGGATTATAGAACCTGTGGAAGAGTCAGAGTGGATTAGCCCTATAGTGGTACACGACAAAAATATAAGAGAGATCGGGATTTGTGTAGTTCTAAGAAAGTTGAATGATCCTTATTTTCATGATCCCTTCCCTACGCCATTCACTCATGAAGTGTTAGATAATGTGGGAGGCCAGGAATTATATTCTTTTACATATGGATTTTTAGGATACCATGAGATCCGGATTTCCAAGGAAGATCACCACAAGACCACATTTGCAACAGAATGGAGGTCCTATTAGTATACAGCGATGCCATTTGGATTGAAGAATGCCTCGGTTATCTTCTCCGGGGTGGTGGTTGAAGCATTCAAGGAGTTCTTGCATAAATTTCTAGAACCATATTTTGATGATTAGACTGTTTTTAGCTTATTGAAAAATCATATTGAATGTCTAAGTCTAATGTTGGACAAATGTAAGTAGTGTCAAATTGCCTTAAACCTGAAGAACTGTATTTTCTTCTCACCATTTGGAGTGTTGTTAGGCCATATTGTATGCAAGCAAGGATCATTGGTAGATCCATCTAAAATTGCCATTATAGTGGATCTACCCCCTCCAACTGCAGTCAAATAGTTGCGCACTGCGCTAGGACACACAGGAGACTACATGAAGTTCATTAAGGGATATGCCCAAATTACAGCACCCATGGAGAAGTTTTTGAAGAAAGATTATCATTTTAGTTGGACAGAAGAATGTCAGTAGAGCTTTGACACACTGAAACAGAAAATGGTTACTGCGCCTATTATGGTCTTTCCAGATTGGAGCAAGGAATTTCACGTACATGACGATGCATCTTCCATTGCCTTAGGAGCAGTGTTAGCACAACCTGGTGAAGGAGATATTGATCATCCATTAGCTTTTTCTAGCAGGAAGATATCAACTGTAGAGATCAACTACACCACTAGTGAGCGAAAAGGGTTAGCCATGGTGTATGCACTGCAGAAATTCCGCCACTACTTGTTGGGAGTGAACTTTAAAATGTTGATTGATCACTCCACGCTGAAATACCTAGTTAGAAATCCAGTGTTGGGGGGGAGAATATGCAGATGGCTTTTGTTATTTCAAGAATATGACTTTAAGATCATAATAAAGCTAGGAAGAATGAACAAAGGCCCTGACCACTTGTCAAGGTTGGAACATGGCAAAAAGATGACTAGTTTGGAGGATGCACTTTCGGATGCACAACTTCTAGTCATTAGAAATATTGATGACCATTTCACAGAAATTGTCCAGTTCCTGTCAATACAAATGGCACCTAGTGAGTATATGATTCCCCAGAAGAAATAGCTAGTAGTGCGTGATGCAGACTTCTCACTTATAGTTGGACAGTTATACAAGATGGGACCTGATGAGATACTACAAAGATGTGTTATGGAAGCAGAGTGATCATTGATCCTTGCAGAAGCTCATGAAGGCATCGCAGGAGGACATTGCACAGGGAAAGCGACTACGCAAAAGGTTCTAAGAGCTGGCCTTTGGTGGCCTACCTTACACAAAGATGCTAAAGACTATTCCAAAGCCTACGATGTATGACAAAGAGTTGGAAAACTATACAGAAGATATGAAATGTCATTAGCACCATAGCTTACCCTACAATCATTTGAAAAATGGTCCATTGATTTCATGGGATCTATAAACCCTCCAGGAAAGTGCACAAGAGCAAGGTACATCATTACTGCAACAGAATACTTGACCAGATGGGTCGAAGCAAGAGAAGTTAAGGACTGTAGTGCAACTACAACAACACACTTCATATTTGAGGACATCATAACCAGGTTTGGATGCCCAAAGATCCTTATGAGTGATGAAGGAACACATTTCATAAATAAAATTTTTGAATCCGTGACTGAGGAATTTGTAGTCCACCATTAGAAGAGCACACCTTACCATCCTCAAGCAAATGGGACAGTTGAAGCATTCAACAAGATCTTGGAGACAACATGTAGTATACCTAGGGAGGTAATATGGGGTACCTAGGGAGGTACCCAATGGGAATGTATTTATGTGTTATTAGTGGAAGTCAATTAATATATGGGAATGTGGTCATTCAATGTAAGGTGGACTAGGTCCACTATATTAATAAAGGCCCACTATGGTAGTTGGATGTAATAAATGTGAGAAGGCTCTCTAGAAGGTTCCTAGGAGATAGGGAGAGCTATATAAAGAATTGTAGGCAATGTAATGAAACATAGTGAAGAATATTGTGATTGTACAAGCAAGGATTGCTTGAG
>JASDQU010108451.1:125747-141546 GCA_032191745.1 Picea mariana | reverse complement strand
ATATATGTCTTGTGTGTGTGATTAATACTGTGTTATTTTGCCTTGATATACTACAATTGCATTACTGTGGTAGATCTGATAAGATGTGTGGAATAGATCTAAGTTGATAAGTGATATATGCATGTTGTATTGTTCTAGTGTTGGATCCACTTGATATGTCCCTTGGTTGTAGACATTTCTGTCCTACAACCCCCCCATAGTTTCTTCCGGTGAGACTACATCTTCTTCAAGGGTGTAGTTGAAAGGGCCAGTAGTTAGGGCTTGTTGGTGTGCTCTTGGAGCTGAACCCTGGGTTTGTCCCTGTGCCAACAACAGTTATAATCTACTTTGGGAGTATCAAACACTCCAAACCCTTTTTCCTTCAAAGTACTCCGGGTAGTTACAGATCAAGCGCCACACGTCTTCCCCGATCAACAACTGTGATCTACTTCAGAACTTCAACACACTCCAACACCTTTCTCCTCTGAAGTACTTTGTACCCGGACTTACAGATCGAGTGCCACGCCACTTCCCCAATCAATGACCGTGATCTATTTCGGGACTTCGGTGTTTGGGAGTTTCGAACAATCCAACGCCTTTCTCCTCCGAAGTGCTTCATACCCAGAGTTACAGATCGAGTGCCATGCGTCTTCCCCGATCAATGACCATGATCTACTTCGGGACTTCAACGTTTGGGAGTTCTGAACACTCCAACGCCTTTTTCCTCCGAAGTACTTCGTACCTGGAGTTACATATCGATCACCACGCATCTTCCTTGATCAACGGCTGTGATCCACTTCGGGACTTCGGAATTCGGGAGTTTCAAGCACTCTAATGCCCTTTTCATCCGAAGTACTCCATACCCGGAGTTACATATCGAGTGCCACACATATTCCCTAATTAATGGATGTGATCCACTTCGAGACTTCGGCGTTCAGGAGTTTCTAACTCACATGACCCCTCTTTCCTCCGAAGTGGCTATCTTTCGAAATGAAAGATCTGCTGACACCTTTCCTCAGTTGTCGAACGGCTCAGATGAACTCCAACTCTCTAGCCTTGAAGAGTTCTTGTTCAACACATCCCCTTTTCTCCCTGAGTGATTTCCTATGAAATGGAATATCTTATGCCACGCAACCCTTCCAATAGACGGCTGGGATGACTTTGGGACTCTTGCCTTCAGAAATCCTTTTGCCTTCACACTTCGGTCCTCCCGGAGTGCAGGATCTGACAACACCTATCCCTTTGGATTGGACAGATCAGATATACCTCGACTCTTCGACTCTTCGGGATTTTTGTGATGCAAGCTCCTCTTTTCTCCCATATTCGGTCAATGTTGGGCTGACCACGACCTCAATCTGACGGTTCGAGGGTATCTACACGACCCCAGATATCTACAACTCGTAACTTTAGTTTAAGGTCCCTTGGGTCCCATTGCGTGCCACTCCGAGAGGGACACCTGGAAACCCCCGTCACTCAACACATGGGCTCCCACACGATCTCGACGGTAATACTCGTGTCCCCATGATCGAATGGTCGTGAGGGATCCTGAAGGATCCTTAAATCCACGGTCCACATCAACTTCGAGACTTTGGGGTTTTGGTGTTACCAAACCATTGTCCTCCTGAAGTGGTCAACATTGAGCTGACTATATCATAGATCTGATGGTTGGGGTAGTTCTCAGGCATCTACAGATCTACGACCTTGATTTACTTTGGGACTTCGAGGAATTCACCTCTTATGCAAAAAATATGATCAATTCGTCAGACTCGCGAAGTCCGAAGGGCTCAAAGGGTTAACGTCCATTTTGCTTCTCCAAATCCGACGATCATGAAAAAATTTGGCTCCTCCCAAACTAATCTCATCCATTTGTGTTTCAAACGAAAGGATCTCTCCTTTATGGGCTTGAAACTCACTATTCTACATGAGTTTTTTCATCTCCTTAAATACTTAAGTATTTTGCGCTAATTCTCCTTAACTTAACGCTTAGATAAATCCTTCGTGCACCTTTTGTGCTCATCTATCAACTCTAGAACTTAGGGGGGATGGGGGGGTTCTTGATCTTTGCCCACCTCGTAGAGGCTCTGTGCACACATGCACTACCTCTCCTAATATTGACCAACACCTTCCTTCAGAACGACTGGGAGTGTCAGCATGCACACGTGAGGCTATTCCCAAAGTCAACAATTCAGAGTTCATTTATTTTAACTTGAACCACCACAGGGCTCAAGCATTTACATGTACAGGCGAGAGAATTTCTTATTTTCTTAAATACACAATTAGGAAGAATTGAAAGAATACAATATAACCATTAAGAAAACATGTCCCTCCCTACAACATTCATAGGATATCCAACTTCAATTCATAGTTACCACTTAAATACACAGGATGTGAGATTACTTATCTATTACAGGTGGTATCCAACCAACTGATTGTGGGTGTTTGTCCTTCCACCTAACCAGGCTCAAAGGCATTCATTCTTAGTGCTTTGTCCACCCTCATGCCAAGCCATGATATCACCAGGGAATTTATGCCAATTCTCATCGATCCTTTCTCGTTCACATCTTTTGCAAGGTTTATCAGATGCTTCCTCAGCATCAATCTCGCGGCCTTTTTCTCAAGTCTCGTTCTCTGCATACTCTTAGAGATATTCCTCTCTGTCACAGCCTTGACGAGGTTTATCAGATGTTTTCTCCGCATCAAGCTTGTGGCCGTTGACTCATTTTATGTTGCTCGCTTGTTCCTCACATTCTCCACTCTTCTCTTCATATCCTCTTGTGTGCCCTGCACGCACCTTCCTCCTATCTAGTTCCTTCTGTCAGAAAAAAACCCCAGGTATGTTCTAGGTCCGTAGGACCCTATGGTACTTTGGGCTAACCTTATGCAGCTATACCATGCCTCCATTCATGGGGTTGGTTGAGGGANACCTTCCTCCTATCTAGTTCCTTCTGTCAGAAAAAAACCCCAGGTATGTTCTAGGTCCGTAGGACCCTATGGTACTTTGGGCTAACCTTATGCAGCTATACCATGCCTCCATTCATGGGGTTGGTTGAGGGTTCAACCACCTGTCCTTTTCTTATTAACAATTCTCTTATCGTTCTCACATGATTTCCTCTAGTAATATCATGGCTAGTACTTTCAAGGCTTCACCCCCATAGTCAGTTATTGGCAATTAAACAATGATACATTTACAATGTTCCTATGCCACAACATGGTAATCCTAATTAATGATTATTTACAAGTTGGGGGAAACAGGGGTGTTACAATATTACAAGCAAGGAGATTTGGTTTTGGAGTGGGATACAAAAATGGGCCAACCCAATAATCATAAGGGTTATGATAAGTTTTGGCTTGGACCATTTCAAGTTAAAGGGAATTCTGTTAATAACTCTTAATACTTGAACACGATGCAAGGAAGGAGACGTCCATTACCGGTTAGTAGCTACCTCCTCAGACCCCATCATGGGGGACAAACTTGACTTCTTCACTTCTTAGAGTAGGTAGGTAGGTAGGCATTTTCATCTTGCATATCATTGTATATATGTTTCATATTGCATATCATGATAGTATAGTTTGTAATCAGCTTAGATTAATTTGCATACATGCATATGATTTGCATGTTCCTTTTCTTTTCATATTGCATCATTTCTATATCATACTTACATTCTTTTATCAGCATGTTAGAACATAATTTTTCTTTTAGAATTTACCTATGGATTTGATCACTTTTATAAGAATAAGGGGTGATAACGCCACCCTAGGTACTCTAACATTTTGTGTGAGTTTGTAGGCACAGGTCATACCATAGATGTTGAAGCTCTCATGTGCTCTACAATGAGCACATGTCCCCGAGTAGGATCTTGATGTTACCCCCTCACACTAGGGGTAATTATGGAGATCATATCTCGAGGCCCACATGTAGAAGACATGGAGTGTCAGGAGTCAGATTGACTAGCATAGCCCCGTAGGGTCCCTCCTATTCATTGATGCACCACCATACATCACTGGAAGCAGAGAAACATCCATCACACTAACTTGGCTCCAGAGGACAACATGTCTTGTTCCATGAGGTAATAAGTCCAGTACCATGGTAAGTGTCACCCTAATAATTTAAGAATTTGAATATGTTACTAAGAAATATTGCTTGATTACATAACATTTTCTTGGAAGTTATACTCTTTGCCTTATTTAACCTTGGTGGGTGTCATTCCATCCTAGTAATTTGGCCACCCTTGAGAATAGGGTGCTACTAGGGGGTTCCTTTAAGATTCATTCTACCATTCTCGATCATACTTATCACTTTCCATACTTCTTCCCTTTCGTCTCATCATCTTTTGGGATTTTTATGCGCACTGACCCGAGAAGGGATTGTACCTCATTTCATGGGAAGAAGGGCATAAAGGCCCAGAGGGAAATGTAGATGGGAAAAGATAAAATCCAATAATAAACCTTCCAGATGCCCTCCCAAGAGGACTTGAGAACAATGAAATGTTTCTCCTAAATAATTGAAAGACCTGCAAAAGCAAACCCACATTATATAGATGTCCCACTTGTTGAGGAATTTCATTTATGTTGTGTCCCTTTCTTTCCATGCATATGGAACTCAATCTACCTAAGCTTCAAGTGACGTTGCAATACTCTTTTCTTTCCATGTCTTATAATACTTACCCAATTGTTTTGGACTTTAATTAATTAATGACAATAAATGGGTTGGAAAAAGGTTGCATTGAAAACGAAGGTGCAACACACCCTCTACAAAGGCACCCATAAATGAGACAATACGAACCCTTGTATGTCATGAACCCCATGCCCAAAAGTCTTACCCACTCCATCTATGATTGTAGATTAATAAGGTACTTCTCTTAGGTTTTGGATTAGGTTTCAATAACAAATTAGAAAAGTAAATCAAACTAAAAATCTAGGGTTAATTTAACAAAAGGTCCTTTATTAAGTTAAAAATCCTAATTTCGATAAAGACATAGATGTATGGAAAACTCACCAAAACTTCATTGTTGTAGGTGTTGAAGCTACTTGAGCTCAAGAAGAAAATTGTGTCAATTCTATATGAATGTCCATGTCTAGGATGATCCTACACTACAACTCAACGTTTCTGCAAGACAAGACTTGTACATGATCTTCAATACACACACACACACATGAAAATAACTCTAGATCTACTACCACTAAAGTTATATCAACAACAATACCAAGTAGAGAGACATAAGTGACCTTAAGGGAGATGATACCTCCATTGCCCTAGTTGTAATAGAACCTTCCTTGAGGTTGTAGGGTTGAATTGTCCAATGTATGAGTGGAACTATGCTAAAGAAGATGCATTAGGGTGATTCAACAATCCTTCAAGGTTGGAGTTAATTAAATCACAATAAATCCCTATAGAGGTTCTAGAGATGATAGGCACAATCAAACCAAGAAAATGGAATATGTGGAAAAGAGTCGAGATAAATATGCATCACTAATCTAAGTGTGTACAGTAAGATAAGGTTTCAAAGATAGATTATTTGAAGAATAATTTACAAAGAGGAAAATAAAGGTATAAATAGGAAAATTAACCTCAAGGCATAGGTGTATGTTAGTTTAGCCATTGAAGAGCCTCAATTACATGACAAGGTTGTATTGCATGCATTGATTCAATATCACGGGTTCAACAACACCATGCCATGAGTTTTTAGTCCCAAAATGCCATTGTATTAGCATTTTGCATAACACAAGCATGGTACCATTTTTAGGAACATGTGGTATGATATTTGCTAAGAGATACTAAGGGCTAAATAGGTTTGACTTATTTGACCCCATCAATAGTAACCCAAACTAGTTTTGGGCCATCATGAATCTATGGTGAGACATCTTAAGTGACGATGGACCCAATTGAGGGTTTACACCTCCAAATGAACTCATAAATTTAGGAAAGATCCCAAATGAGTGCCATGAGGGTTAAAGTGAACCAAACTATTGACCAATGGATAGATACCAAGATACAGAAGCAACCAAGGATCCTACGAAAGTTCTAGACATTCCTCAAAGGTTATACATCTATGCTAAGGTAGGAAAAACTCAAGAAATATGGTCCACCATAAAGGACAATATCTAGAAATATTGTATCCTCATCAGGTTTGTCACACATGAACATGACACAAGAATGACCCGCACATCATACCTCTAAGTGGGTGGGCGTATATAAATACTAAAATGAAAACCTCAAATCCTAGTATATTTGTTTCATGAAAGGTATTGTCACTGTACACAACATAGAATGCATGTGAAACATATGCCTTTGTCTTTTTTATTAACTTCATAGTCATGATAATTTAAATTATTAACATGTTAGATTTTGTTTTATTCTAAGATTATGAATTGTAGAGTGTTCACAAAAAGATCCATTCTTTTTTTTTTTTAAGAAAAAGGGCGAAACATGTTATATTAAACCTTCAAAAAAAGAAATACACTTGGCATACAGATGCCAGCTGTCCTGCCTATACAGGAAACCAGGACAGCTGGCCTGTCCACAACAGCATGCAAAATCAAACACCATGTTTCGCCACCCTGTCCGAAGGAAACCAGGGTGCATGTCCATCTTCATTAGTAGTTTAGTAAAGTTTGTTCTAACACTAACTAAGCTAGCAACTAAAGAGCTACAACTCTGATAAACAGTAAAAGAAAAGGAGTTGGAAACCATAGGAAACAGTAGAACCTATTCGCCGAAGTCCTCGCAGCCTTCCTTCTCTTTGCCACCATTGACAGGGATGACATAGGGCTGAGCACATGTGGGGCATTGGCGCCGAGGTGTGGCCCTGGAGTAGGTTGTGTAAAGCATGTCCAAGCATTGGCTAACGCGGATGGCTCTGAAAATTTGATCATCCACCAGGCTGCGCACCTCAAAGATCAGGTTCAGGTGATCTGGATGTAGGAATGGTGGCGATGGTGGCGACTTTATTTCAGCCTCCACTTTCAGGTGTCCCTGCGTCTTCCTCTGTGTCTGCGAGTCGACTGTGCATTCCGGCAGCTCCTCCTCAACTGGGCAAGTGTTGAATTCTACGTTCGGAGCGTCGTTGGGGGAGCGAGTCTCTTTCAAATTGGGTGCTGGTGCTGCTTGTCCAAAGCACGCTGGGGGGTCCCGATTATCCGAGACGATAAACAATTGGCTCTCAGAGAAGTTCGGTGGGAGCTCTATGGACAGATCTTCTTCAACATAAGTTCGAGGGGGAGAACTTGTTGCTATGGCGTCACCACGTTGTTTTCTTTTGGCCAGGAGCAGAGCTCTTTCGAAATGCTTGTGCCTTTTCCTTCTTGAATCAACCGCGTACCAGCCGGCTCCTCTACGGGGTCTCCCCCTTGCCCACGGCATGGTGAGAGTGAGGGCAAGTGCCAGGATGCCTCCTACGCAGCAGTTCTTGCTCTGCTCGACGAGCTTCAATTGCATTCTGAGAGGTCTGGTTAAATGGATAATGACATAAACCATGGCTGCCACCATTAACGTCGAGAGCTTAATGCTCTGACTGGCCGACCTTTTCTCACGCGTGAGAGGCCCCATCGATAACCGGAGGCCGATGGAGGTGAAAGCCTTCATAAATGGCAGTGGTTTGAGGTGAGATCCACCATAAATGGCCTCTCCCTTCGCGCCTCCATGTGCCCCTCCTTTCCGCGTGGCACCCCATCCGGGGGTAGGAATTCCTTGCTGGCTAGGAGTTGACATTGTTGGGATATGTCTGAGGCTTCGGAGGTTCTAGCATCCCAGATTATTTGTTTCATTCCCCTTTGGACTCCTTCATTTTCCAAGTAGTCAGCCATGCCATTTGCCTCCCTCTTGACATGGGAGGGGATAATGCTGATGTTGTTCCCGAGTATGCCTTTGAAGTCCTCAAGCATTCCTGCTAGTCACCAACTGGGAGAGATTTTTTGTGGATTTCCCCCATGTAGGATCTTGGTGATTAGTTGGATGATGATTTGTGAGTCCCCTTCCAAAATTATTTTGTGGCTAGGTAGGGTAGCTGCAACTCGAAGGCCCTGTAGTAGGCCAGTTATTTCCGCTACATTGTTAGTGGTTTCCCCTAGATACCCTGCTGTGAAAGTTAGAATTTCCCCTGTAGAGCTTCTGATCACTGCTCCATAGCCTGCGGGTCCAGGATTACCTTTTGAAGTTCCGTCAAAATTGATTTTTATGAATCCAATTGGGGGGGGAGTCCAGGTGGTTGAGCTGGGGTTTCGAATCTTGGGAACTCTGACTGCCACTGAGTCATTTAGATTGAGTTGCCAACTGTGAAGAGTGCTTAATTCTTCCCGTTTAAATACCTTATCCCTAGCTTGCCAGCTCTTACTTATGATTGTTTCTTTGATGAGTGTGGCAACTCTGTCCCAGGTTAGCTCCGGAGTGGATTCCTTGGAGTGGAAGATGTGTTTGTTTCGCTCCTTCCATATTTGCCAGAGAATAAATCATGGGAGGAGTTGCCAGATGTAGTTCAGAATGGGGTTGTTAAAAGAAATTGAGTCCCAGTTTTCGATAGTGTCTCTGGTGCTGCCTCTATTTTGGTTGGATCTGCGCATGATTTGAGCCCCTTGGCCCCAGACCGCTTGACTATAGTGACAACCATTGAAAAGATGCTCCTTGGTTTCTTCCTGGCATTGACATAAGACACAGATTGAGGGCCCAATGAATCCTCTTTTCCTGAGGTTGTCCCATGTTAGAATTCTATTATGGATAATTAGCCAGAGGAAGGTAGAGACCTTTGGCCAGAGCACCATTCCAAATTTTGCTCCAGATGGTGTCCCTTTCCTGATTGTGGTAATTGCCTTGTAAATAGTAGGCTTCTTTTACTGAGAAATTTGCCGAAGCAGAGTGCCCCCATCTAAGGATGTCTGGCCCCTCCTTAATGGGGATTTTCCTGCGTCCTGCTTCATATTGCCAGGCTGATAAGTTTACGTTGGGGGGGATTCCTAGATCTTGACTGGAGGTCTTCCATTGCCGCCAAGTCTGTCTCGCTTCCAGTGGTTTTCAAAGGTCC
Organism: Picea mariana; assembly: GCA_032191745.1. Classification (NCBI taxonomy): domain Eukaryota; kingdom Viridiplantae; phylum Streptophyta; class Pinopsida; order Pinales; family Pinaceae; genus Picea; species Picea mariana. The sequence continues at coordinate 132,553 of JASDQU010108451.1, read as the reverse complement.
TTTACCTTTAGTGAAGGGGCTTGATTGAGAGCGTGTTGGAGGGGTGTGAGCTCTGCAAGTTCATTTAGAGGTTTGATTTGTTGCCACGAGTCCTGCCACAACCTTGCACTGTCTCCATTACGTATTTCCTAGAAAGANCAGTATTCTAACGTTATGTCTGATCAGTTGATCAGGCTGCATGATGGGAGTGTATTTATTCCTCCATATTTTTTCCCATAATGCATCTGGTGTTTTCATCCATCTCCACCATATCTTGGCCCCCATTATCTGATTGAGATTTCTCGGGTCTTGAAGCCCAAGGCCTCCCATGTTTTTTGGTGCGCAAACCTTGTCCCAGCTTACCAGTGCCCATTTCTTGTTGGGTTGTAGACCTTTCCAGAGGAAATTCTTCTGGATGTTTTCTGACAACTCTGATGATTTGCTTGGGAGATGCTAGGGCGGTGAATAGATAGGTGGGTAGGGTCTGTAGGACTGATTTTAGCAAGACCAATCTAGCTGTAATGTTTAAAGGTCTGAAGGTCCAGTTGGCCAGTCTGTTTGAGATAGAAAGGAGGAGGCTGTCCCAGGAGATGGATTTGGTAGACGCTCCTGTGAGAGGAATGCCCAGGTAGTTGGACGGAAGGGAGCTACTGGGGATGCCCAGGATTTTGGAAATGTGTAGTTGAATAGTGACAGGAGTATTGAAAAAGAAAGGCTTGGATTTGTCTAGGTTCAAGGTCATGCCCAAGGCTTTGGTGAAGTTAGACATGATGGAATTGAGCTCTAGGGATTCACGCACAGTGGGGGAGTTCATGAGGAGGGTGTCATCAATGAATTGGCTGTGTGAGAGGGCTGGCCTGATGTTATGCAGGGGTAGGCCTTTGAGGTTGCCTTCCAGAACCGTTGATTTAATGTGTCGACCCAGGCCTTCTGCCATTAGAACAAAAAGGAAGGGTGATAGTGGATCCCCTTGCCAGATGCCCCTGGAGGCCGAGAAGGGACAGGAGGGGACTCCATTGACTAGGATTGAGAAGAAAGCTGAGGATGTGAGATTCATAATCCAGTTTACCCAATCTTGATCAAAGCCAAAGGAGTTTAGGATGGCCCTGAGGTATTGCCAACTGGCCTTGTCAAAAGCTTTTGAGAGATCAAGTTTGATTAGCATACCTGGGGTTTATGTTGATTTGAGAGAGTTGATCACCTCATGTGCTAGTATGACGTTGTCCATAATCTACCTTCCTTCAACATAGCCAGCTTGTTCTTTGGAAATGACAAAGGGCAGTATTGGCTTAAGTCGATTTGCAATTACCTTGGTTATAATCTTGTAGATTACATTACAAAGGGCTATGGGTCTGAAATGCTTGGGGTTCGTGACTCTCTCTTCCTTTGGGATGAGAGTGAGGAAGGTGGCATTGAAGGCCTGAAGAACTTGACCCGATGTTCGTGATTCCTCGACAACCTCCCAGACGTCCTTTCTTATAATGTCCCAACAGTGGTGGAAGAAGTCTGTAGTGAATCCATCGGGGCCTGGGGATTTTCCTGAGGGCATGTCCTTTACTGCTTGGTTGACCTCCTCCTGGGTGATTGGCCTCATTAGAGCAGAATTCTGTTCAGGGGTGATGAGTGAGGGGATGTGACTGGTAACTCGAGTGATGGCTTCGTTTCTGTCTTCCTTTCTTTCCGTCAGGAGGTTCTGATAGTGTCTATTGAGCTCTTCTTCGATGTGGGTGTGCTCTCTAATCAGATTGCCCTGCTCATCTTCCAGATGTGTTATTCTATTGATGTGTCTCCAGTGTATCATTGTTCTATGGAAGAAATTTGTATTCTTTTCCCCTTCCTTGAGCCACTGCACCCTTGATTTTTGCCTCCAAAGTACTTCTTCTTGTTGTCTTCTCTACTCCAGTTGCATTTGTATTTTCTCCTCTTCCTTCATGAGCTCAACAGTTCCAGCCCCTGAAATGAAGATTCTTTGTATCTCGACTAATCTGTTCTCTGCATCCTTAATGCCCTGGAATATATCGTCGAAAGTGTTTATGTTCCAGTATTTGAGCATTTGCTTGAAGTTTTTGAGCCGTTGTTGAAATTTGTACATCTTGGTGCCATGGTCTGCCTCATCTTGGTTCCACCAATTTTTTGCCAGCTGCTGGAAATCTGGGTGTGTGAGCCAGAATTTCTCGAACCGGAAAGGTTTAAATTTAGGTGTGGTCTCTATCGCTATCTGAAGGGCGATTGGCCAGTGATCAGAACCCACTTTGGGGAGGATCAGACTTTCCATGCAGAGGTCTCTTTCTATCAGTTCTTCCGTTACGAGAAAGCGGTCAAGTCGGCATGCTACATGCTGACTCCCTGATCTGCAGTTAGACCATGTGAAAGTGCCATTGCTATTTTCTATGTCTACTAATTTTAACTGTTCAGGGAGGGTTTTGAACTTACCGCTGTCTTGCTCAAGTCTTTTGCTCCCACCGGCTTTCTCCTCTAGTGACATGATCATGTTGAAGTCCCCTCCCAGGATCCAGTTAGGCGTGTTGGCCAAGGCTTTAACTTGGGTTAGCTTTTCCATGAACTTGATTTTTTCCTATTGTCCTTGAGGGCCGTAGACATTGGTGATGGTCCCCTCCTGATTCAAGCCTATTACTTCAAAGTGGGATGACAAGGTTCCTGTGGTGGAGAAGGGCCCATTAAGGATAGTGTGGTTTGGGTTCCACAGTATAGCTAGACCCCCCAAGACTCTCACTGAGTTCGTGTGAATGTAGTTACAACCCTTCCAAATGCGTTGGAAGATGATTCTGACTTCCATTCCTGCACATTTTGTTTCCTGTAACATTAGAATGTCTGGGCTTTCCTCTTTGACGCAATCCCTAAGGATTCTTTGCTTAGATATATCGTTGAGTCCTCTAATGTTTCAAGTGATAATCTTCATCATTATGAGGAGGGGTGTGGGTGGATGTATCCCTCCGAGAGCTTCTGAATTTGACCTGAGTTGATCATGAGATTCCCAGCTTCTTTGATTAGTTGATGTACTCGTTTTCGTCCTCTTCTCTTATTTTTGCACAGTATCTTCTTAGAGCCGGAGCTTGATTTCGTGGCAATACCAAGGTGGGTTGTGGATCCCGCTGTTGAATCGAGGAAGACTTTATGCACCTTTCTAAGTTGTTCTTCTGGGAGGCCTTGCAGGTCTTTTTGGTTGAGGGCTTCTTCCAGTTTTTCTAGGTCGATGCCTGCCAGATCTTGGGCGTCCAGTTGCATTGGTGTGTCTCCATCTGCATCCCCTTTTTCCTCTGCATTGATCTCTTTATTCGGGCCGGAGGGGGAGAGTATGGGGCTCGAATCTTTACCTTTTTGTGATCCATTGTGTGGATCTTGGATTTCCTCATCCTCAGGTAGCTGGCTCAGTATATCATAGGCATTCTTGGTCGAGATCCCAGGTTTGGGGTCGACTATTTGATTTTAAGGGGGGTTCTTCTTCCTCGTCTGGATCGTTGTGAAGCCATCTTTCTGCATGTTCTGACCAACTTTGGGAGCTTGCTGATTGAGCGGGCAGTCTTGGAACAGGTGGTCGTGCTCATGGCATCTTCTGCATCTAAACAGAATGTGTTCATAATCAAGGGTTTGTGACCAATCCTCATCCTGATACTCCAGTATTACCGCCCCTGGTAAGGCTTGAGCTATGTTCATGTAGACACATATTCGGGCATATAAGGTGTATTTTCGCTGCTTTGTGGCTTCTGAGGCCTTGACATATTGACCTATTTTGTTTCCTATTCCCATGAGAATCTCTTCCAACCAGAACTCCTGCAGGAGGGAATAGAGGCAGATCCAAACGGGTGCCATTGTGAAGTCTTCCTTATCCGGGCTCAAGCACTCTATCCAGAACCTTAGAAATAGCCCTGTTGAGTTGTAAAAGTAAGGGCCATTCTCAAAGATGTGATCTTTGTCTTCTAGTTTATATAGTATGATTGTGAAGAAGCCTTTCGAGCTGAGCTGAACCTCATAGTCTCCTTTGGGATTCCACCAGTGTTTGATCCATTTGTTCAGGTCCCTTTATGATGGCCAGAGTCCCAGAAACTTACCAATGAGGGCATGTTCTTGCATGAACTGAGTGTGCTCTCCAACCCTGGTTGAGCTTATGAGGTACCTGGGCGCCTTTTCCATTTGTGGGATGCATTTGCCAGGCTCCCATCCTCGGGGTGCTCTGGGACGGGACGTGCTGGCTTCCATTTCCATTTCCTTTCGAAAACCCTGTTCTTTGGCAAGGAGCTCTTCCCGGATTTGCTGTGGCGGCTCGAACGCGGGTCGCTTCACTCTCGTTCTCGATCTATCATTAGCGGTTATGTTACTGTATGAGGGGGGTTTCCCCCCCTCCTCGGCGCTCATGGCTGCAGATCAGAGCCAGTAGTGGTTCGCGCAGGGGCTGGGTGGTTGCAATGTTGCGGCGTGTCCTGGATCAATCAAGCTGAGGCGCGCATGGGCACAAGGCTAGGGTTTTTGCGCCAATCTTCCGTGAAAATTTTCATCTCCAAAAAGATCCATTCTTATTGTGATTTGTGTGACTCGTTTTAATGAAATAATGTTATGTAAAGGTGTGTAAATATTTAATATTTTTAATCAAATAAATATCTCCTAAAATTTAAGATGTACACCAAAAGAAATCCCTTTTTTAACCTCTAAGGTATTTTTTTAAACCTTTACATTATTTAAAATAAAAGGATTACAACTTATAATCAATATACCTTGTAAATATTATAAAATTTCAATCTAGTTGCCAAATAGTACATAAGCAAGCCTAAAAAATGTTTGATATATATATTTCTGTACATATACTTAGCATAAAAAAGTAAAACCGACCAGAGTGGACAACATGCTCTAATAACCTCAAAGAGATATCACATGAGATGGATGATCTCCTTTTACCTATCTTGATTATATCTCAAAAGAAGAAAATCATTATCTTTGCTACAACCTTATCCTGAAAGCATATTTTCTTCTTGGTTATGCTCATGATATATGAAATGAAAGTGAAGCTCAATAAATAAATATGGATCCTCTAATCCATATTTATGATCCTATGCATACCAATACTTCCAAACAAGCTAATACTTCTCTTCCTTCTAGTTCCTTCTATTTTGATTTCTCAATTCTTCTTCTAAAGCTAATGCAATAAAAAAATTGAGGTTGTTATGATTTCTGCAAAATTATTTGAGTCATTATTCGAGCTAAATCGAAACCTTATTTGATGTGAATTAGAAAGGAGCACAATACTTATAACTACACACAAGTTTGCGAAATTAATTATTACTCCATCAAAGAAACCATATGAACCAGTGGTGATAATCCTCGAATCCTTAAACCTCTCTCAATTTTTGTTTCTTCCTTGTCTTTTTTATCGTGTGTATGTTCAATGTAACTTGTAAAAAGTCTCGAAAGGAGAAATTCCTACTCCTTGGAACAATGCTTCGTTTCTAGTTTTAACCAAATAGCCCATAAAATAAAACATGACAAGGAATGATACTCCCTCCTCACCTAATAGTCACCTATCCAAACTTCCAAATCTTATTACACCATAGATCCCTCCCAATTCTTCCAAAGCCTCTTCCACCATAGATCCCTTCCAATTCCAATTCCCCTTCCCACCCATCAAACTCTTAACAACACTCCAATGTCCACAATTCTTTGTTAAAGTGATAGTTTACAAAAATATGAGAAACACTTTCAAATTTAAAAGAGAGCCATATTATATGTTAAAGTGATAGTTTACAAAAAAATATGAGAAACACTTTCAAATTTAAAAGAGAGTCATATTATAGGCAGTCTCGTTAACTTGGTTTGTTAACCACTTAAAAATTTATAAAGTGCATGATCTTATAATTATTATACTCGACAACATAGAATCATGGTGGTTCACTAATTTTAATAATTGGTTTTCAATKATTCATTTCTCATGAAATTATAATGAACTTAAGATATAATAGAATTATTGTTTAAATAATAGCACTGAGAATGATAAACTCAATCTCTGTAATTATAGGACCATTATGATTAGTCTCATTTTAGCTAAGATATATGGGAGTATTTTGGAAAACATGATCAACATATGGATAGAAAACCACGGAAAAAGCACTGAAGACCAAACTCGATTTAAAGGGTATCATTCAACTGTGGACCACCTTGTTATGCTTAGAATCGTCAGAAAGGAGTGTCACAATAATAAAATCAATCTCCTTTGTTGTTTTGTTGACTTTAGAAAAGTTTTTGACACACAGCCTAAGACTAACCTTTGGAACATGGTAGAAACACTAAAAGCTCCTTTCAAGTTAAGAGCTATTGCAGTAAGGTTGTATTAGAACGTTATTACCAAGTTTAGGAACATTGAGGACTGGTCGGAATAAATTAACTATAATACTTCTCCTAATGTTTTTCAAGCACATAAATAAAATAAAATAAAAATAGCATTATGGTCTTAGTAGACGTTAATAATCATAATCATTACTATTTAGTAAGATTAATTTGCATTTATTGAATAAATATTTAAATTAATTAATTTGATTTATTATGTTTAAATAATAGCACTGAGAATGATAAACTCAATCTCTGTAATTATAGGACCATTATGATTAGTCCCATTTTAGCTAAGATATATGGGAGTATTTTGGAAAACAAGATCAACATATGGATAGAAAACCACGGAAAAAGAGCTGAAGACCAAGCTCGATTTAGAGGGTATCATTCAACTGTGGACCACCTTGTTATGCTTAGAATCGTCACAAAGGAGTGTCACAATAATAAAATCGATCTCCTTTGTTGTTTTGTTGACTTTAGAAAATCTTTTG
>JASDQU010108451.1:113607-125697 GCA_032191745.1 Picea mariana | reverse complement strand
CTATCAATGGCTGTGATCCACTTTGGGACTTCAGCATTCAGGAGTTTCAAGCACTCTAATGCCCTTTTCATCCAAAGTACTCCATACCCGGAGTTACATATCGAGCGCCACGTGTCTTCCCTAATTAATGGATGTGATCCACTTCGAGACTTCGACGTTCAGGAGTTTCTAACTCGCATGACCCCTCTTTCCTCCAAAGTGGCTATCTTCTGAAATGAAATATTTGTTGACACCTTTCCTCAGTTGTTGAACGGCTCAGATGAACTCCAACTCTCCAGCCTTCAAGAGTTCTTGTTCAACACATCCCCTTTTCTCCCTGAGTGATTTCCTATGAAATGGAAGATCTTATGCCACACAACCCTTCCAATAGATGGCTGGGGTGACTTCAGGACTCTGGCCTTCAAAAATCCTTTTACCTTCACACTTCGGTCCTCCCGGAGTGCAGGATCTGACAACACCTGTCCCTTTGGATTGGATAGATCGGATATACCTCGACTCTTCAACTCTTTGGGATTTTTGCGATGCAAGCTCCTCTTTTCTCCCAGAGTTGGTCAATGTTGGGCTGACCACGACCTCAATCTGACAGTTCGAGGGTATCTACACGACCCCAGAGATCTACAACTCGTAACTTTCGTTTAAGGTCCCTTGGGTCCCATTGTGTGCCACTCCGAGAGGGACACCTGGAAACCCTGTCACTCAACACATGGGCTCCCACACGATCTCGATGGTAATACTTGTGTCCCCATGATCGAACGGTCGTGAGGATCCTAAAGGATCCTTAAATCCACAATCCACATCAACTTTGGGACTTCGGGGTTTTGGTGTTACCAAACCATTGTCCTCCTGNCATAGATCTGATGGTCGGGGTAGTTCTCAGGCATCTACAGATCTACAGCCTAGATTTACTTTGGGACTTCGAGGAATTCACCTCTTATGCAACAAATATGATCAATTCGTTGAACTCACGAAGTCCGAAGGGATTGAAGGGTTAACGTCCATTTTCCTTCTTCAGATCCGACGATCGTGAAAAAATTTGGCTCCTCCCAAACTAATCTCATCCATTTGTCTTTCAAACGAAAGGATCTCTCCTTTATGGGCTTGAAACTCACTATTCTACATGAGTTTTTTCATCTCCTTAAATACTTAAGTATTTTGCGCTAATTCTCCTTAACTTAATGCTTAGATAAATCCTTCGTGCACCTTTTGTGCTCATCTATCAACTCTAGAACTTAGGGGGGATGGGGGGGTTCTTGATCTTTGCCCACCTCATAGAGGCTCTGTGCACACATGCATTACCTCTCCTGATCTTTACCAACACCTTCCTTCAGAACGACTGGGAGTGTCAGCATGCACACATGAGGCTATTCCCAAAGTCAACAATTCAGAGTTCATTTATTTTAACTTGAACCGCCACAGGGCTCAAGCATTTACATGTACAGGCGAGAGAATTTCTTATTTTCTTAAATACACAATTAGGAAGAAGTGAAAGAATACAATATAACCATTAAGAAAACATGTCCCTCCCTACAACATTCATAGGATATCCAACTTTAATTCACAGTTACCACTTAAATACACAGGATGTGAGATTACTTATCTATTACAGGTGGTATCAAACCAACTGATTGTGGGTGTTTGTCCTTCCACCCAACTAGGCTCAGAGGCATTCATTCTTAGTGCTTTGGCCACCCTCATGCCAAGCCATGATATCACCAAGGAATTTATGCCAATTCTCATCAATCCTTTCTCGTTCACATCTTCTGCAAGGTTTATCAGATGCTTCCTCAGCATCAAGCCCACGACCTTTTTCTCAAGTCTCGTTCTCTGCATACTATTAGAGATATCCCTCTCTGTCACAGCCTTGACGAGGTTTATCAGATGTTTTCTCTGCATCAAGCTCGTGGCCTTTGACTCATTTTATGTTGCTCGCTTGTTCCTCACATTCTCCACTCTTCTCTTCATATCCTCTTGTGTTCCCTGCACGCACCTTCCTCCTATCTGGTTCCTTCTGTCAGAAAGAAACCCCAGGTATGTTCTGGGTCCGTAGGACCCTATGGTACTTTGGGCTGACCTTATGCAGCTATACCATGCCTCCATTCATGGGGTTGGTTGAGGGTTCAACCACCTGTACTTTTCTTATTAACAGTTCTCTTATCGTTCTCACATTCTTTCCTCTAGTGATATCATGGCTAGTACTTTCAAGGCTTCACCCCCATAGTCAGTTATTGGTAATTAAACAATGATACATTTACAATGTTCCTATGCCACAGCATGGTAATCCTAATTAATGATTATTTACAAGTTGGGGGAAACAGGGGTGTTACAGTATTACAAGCAAGGAGATTTGGTTTTGGAGTGGGATACAAAAATGGGCCAACCCAATAATCATAAGGGTTATGAGAAGTTTTGGCTTGGACCATTTCAAGTTAGAGGGAATTCTGTTAATAACTCTTAATACTTGAACACGATGCAAGGAAGGAGACATCCATTACCGGTTAGTAGCTACCTCCTTAGACCCCATCATGGGGGACAAACTTGACTTCTTCACTTCTTAGAGTAGGTAGGTAGGTAGGCATTTTCATCTTGCATATCATTGTATATATGTTGCATATTGCATATCATGATAGTATAGTTTGTAATTAGCTTAGATTAATTTGCATACATGCATATGATTTGCATGTTCCTTTTCTTTTCATATTGCATCATTTCTATATCATACTTACATTCTTTTATCAGCATGTTAGAATAGAAATTTTCTTTTAGAATTTACCTATGGATTTGATCACTTTTATAAGAATAAGGGGTGATAACGCCACCCTAGGTACTCTAACATTTTGTGTGAGTTTGTAGGCACAGGTCGTACCATAGATGTTGAAGCTCTCATGCGCTCTACAATGAGCACATGTCCCCGAGTAGGATCTTGATGTTACCCCCTCACACTAGGGGTAATTATGGAGATCATATCTCGAGGCCCACATGTAGAAGACATGGAGTGTCAGGAGCCAAATTGACTAGCATAGCCCCGTAGGGTCCCTCCTATTCATTGATGCACCACCATACATCATTGGAAGCAGAGAAACATCCATCACACTAACTTGGCTCCAGAGGACAACATGTCTTGTTCCATGAGGTAATAAGTCCAGTACCATGGTAAGTGTCACCCTAATAATTTAAGAATTTGAATATGTTACAAAGAATTATTGCTTGATTACATAACGTTTTCTTGGAAATTATACTCTTTGCCTTATTTAACCTTGGTGGGTATCATTCCATCCTAGTAAGTTGGCCACCCTCGAGAATAGAGTGCTACTAGGGGGTTCCTTTAAGATTCATTCTACCATTCTCGATCATACTTATCACTTTCCATACTTCTTCACTTTCGTCTCATCATCTTTTGGGATTTTCATGCACACTGACCCGAAAAGGGATTGTACCTCATTTCATGGGAAGAAGGGGCTAAAGGCCCAAAGGGAAATGTAGATGGGAAAAGATAAAATCCAATAATAAACCTTCCAGATGCCCTCCCAAGAGGACTTGAGAACAATGAAATCAAACTAAAAATCTAGGGTTAATATACACATGAAAATAACTCTAGATCTACTACCACTAAAGTTATATCAACAACAATACCAAGTAGAGAGACATAAGTGACCTTAAGGGAGATGATACCTCTATTGCCCTAGTTGTAATGGAACCTTCCTTGAGGTTGTAGGGTTGAATTGTCCAATGTATGAGTGGAACTATGCTAAAGAAGATGCATTAGGGTGATTCAACAATCCTTCAAGGTTGGAGCTAATTAAATCACAATAAGTCCCTATAGAGGTTCTAGAGATGATAGGCGCAATCAAACCAAGAAAATGGAAGATGTGGAAAAGAGTCGAGATAAATATGCATCACTAATCTAAGTGTGTATCGTAAGATAAGGTTTCAAAGATAGATTATTTGAAGAATAATTTACAAAGAGGAAAATAAAGGTATAAATAGGAAAATTAACCTCAAGGCATAGGTGTATGTTAGTTTAGCCATTGAAGGGCCTCAATTACATGACAAGGTTGTATTGCATGCATTGATTCAATCTCACGGGTTCAACAACACCATGCCATGAGTTTTTAGGCCCAAAATGCCACTGTATTAGCATTTTGCATAACACAAGCATGGTACCATTTTTAGGAACATGTGGTATGATCTTTGCTAAGAGATACTAAGGGCTAAATAGGTTTGACTTATTTGACCCCATCAATAGTAACCCAAACTAGTTTTGGGCCATCATGAATCTATGGTGAGACATCCTAAGTGATGATGGACCCAATCGAGGGTTTGCACCTCCAAATGAACTCATAAATTTAGGAAAGATCCCAAATGAGTGCCATGAGGGTTAAAGTGAATCAAACTATTGACCAATGGATAGATACCAAGATACAGAAGCAAGTCTAAAAAATCAATATTATAAAAGGATTACAACTTATAATCAATATACCTTGTAAATATTATAATAGTACATAAGCAAGCCTAAAAAATGTTTGATATATATATTTCTGTACATATACTTAGCATAAAAAAGTAAAACCGACCAGAGTGGACAACATGCTCTAATAACCTCAAGAGATATCACATGAGATGGATGATCTCCTTTTACCTATCTTGATTATATCTCAAAAGAAGAAAATCATGATCTTTGCTACAACCTTGTCTTGAAAGCATATTTGCTTCTTGGTTATGCTCCTGATATATGAAATGAAAGTGAAGCTCAATAAATAAATATGGATCCTCTAATCCATATTTATGATCATATGCATGCCAATACTTCCAAACAAGCTAATACTTCTCTTCCTTCTAGTTCCTTCTATTTTGATTTCTCAATTTTTATTCTAAAGCTAATGCAATAAAAAAATTGAGGTTGTTATGATTTCTGTAAAATTATTTGAGTCACTATTCGAGCTAAATCGAAACCTTATTTGATGAGAATAAAAAGGAGCACAATACTTATAACTACACACAAGTTTGGGAAATTAATTATTACTCCATCAAAGAAACCATATGAACCAGTGGTGATAATCCTCGAATCCTTAAACCTCTCTCATTTTTTGTTTCTTCCTTGTCTTTTTTTATCGTGTGCATGTTCATTGTAACTTGTAAAAAGTCTCGAAAGGAGAAATTCCTACTCCTTGGAACAATGCTTCGTTTCTAGTTTTAACCAAATAGCCCATAAAATAAAACATGAGAAGTAATGATACTCCCTCCTCACCTAATAGTCACCTATCCAAACTTCCAAATCTTATTCCACCATAGATCCCTCCCAATTCTTCCAAAGCCTCTTCCACCATAGATCCCTTCCAATTCCAATTCCCCTTCTCACCCATCAAACTCTTAACAACACTCCAATGTCTACAATTCTTTGTTAAAGTGATAGTTTACAACAATATGAGAAACACTTTCAAATTTAAAAGAGAGGCATATTATATGTTAAAGTGGTAGTTTACAAAAATATGAGAAACACTTTCAAATTTAAAAGAGAGTCACATTATAGGCAGTCTCATTGACTTGGTTTGTTAACCACTTAAAAATTTATAAAGTGCATGATCTTATAATTATTATACTCGACAACATAGAATCATGGTGGTTCACTAATTTTAATAATTGGTTTTCAATGATTCATTTCTCATGAAATTATAATGAACTTAAGATATAATAGAATTATTGTTTAAATAATAGCACTGAGAATGATAAACTCAATCTCTGTAATTATAGGACCATTATGATTAGTCTCATTTTAGCTAAGATATATGGGAGTATTTTGGAAAACATGATCAACATATGGATAGAAAACCACGGAAAAAGCGCTGAAGACCAAGCTCGATTTAGAGGGTATAATTCAATTGTGGACCACCTTGTTATGCTTAGAATCGTCACAAAGGAGTGTCACAATAATAAAATCGATCTCCTTTGTTGTTTTGTTGACTTTAGAAAAATTTTTGACACATTGCCTAAGACTAACCTTTGGAACAAGGTAGACACACTTAAAGTTCCTTTCAAGTTAAGAGCTACTGCGGTAAGGTTGTATTAGAACGTTATTACCAAGTTTAGGAACACTGAGGACTGGTCGGAATAAATTAACTATAATACTTCTCCTAATGTTTTTCAAGCACATAAATAAAAAAAATTAAATAACATTATGGTCTTAGTAGACGTTAATAATCATAATCATTACTATTTAGTAAGATTAATTTGCATTTATTGAATAAATATTTAAATTAATTAATTTGATTTATTATGTTTAAATAATAGCACTGAGAATGATAAACTCAATCTTTGTAATTATAGGACCATTATGATTAGTCCCATTTTAGCTAAGATATATGGGAGTATTTTGGAAAACAAGATCAACATATGGATAGAAAACCACGGAAAAAGAGATGAAGACCAAGCTCGATTTAGAGGGTATCATTCAACTGTGGACCACCTTGTTATGCTTAGAATCGTCACAAAGGAGTGTCACAATAATAAAATCGATCTCCTTTGTTGTTTTGTTGACTTTAGAAAAGCTTTTGACACACTGCTTAAGACTAACCTTTGGAACATGGTAGAAGCACTAAAAGTTCCTTTCAAGTTAAGAGCTACTACAGTAAGGTTGTATTACAACATTATGTTGGATCATGTTGTCATTGATGCCAAAGGTTTGATTATTTGGGAGATTGTTGGATCATGTGTCATTGATGCAAATGGTTTGATTGATTGATGTCAAGTAATTGATTGATTGATGATTGATGAGAATGATATATGTCAAAGTGGAAACCAATTGATAAAGATGGATCATTGATGATGCATAGTTTGTTTGATGAAAATATGACTCATTATTGTCTTATCATGATTGATAAGGTGCACAAATGGATGAACTCCAAAGTGGTCCCCTTATGGTGAAATCCCTCACTGGAAGACGCTTTGCGGATTGAGTTATCCTAGAAGAATGGTTGGAAGACCCATGCTTGTATGTGGAATAATGAGATGAAGATCAATGAAGTTGTTGGTGAAACTATTCTAGATGGATAGTGCTTGTCATGTCATTTCCAGTGGTATGTGGAATGTCACATAACTCCTCATGGTTTGAGAGTTATGGCCTTATGAAGATGAAGGACCCCCATATGAAGGCTTGAATCCCCCAAGGTCAAAGAAGTCAAAGTAACCTAAAAGAAGAAATCATTATTTAAATAATAAAGAGAAGTGACAAAATCAAGAAAGATTATTTAAATGATAAAATAAGGTGACTAAATCAAGAAGGAATATTTAAATGATAAATATTGGAGAACTTTCTATTTATGGAAAGTGGTTAACCCTAAAATAAGGAAAATAGGTTAAAGTAACCTATAAATGGGTTAAGTGACCTAGAGGATGAAAGTATAAATAAGATAGCTATGGACTCTAGCATATTATTCTTTGTGTGGATCAAATGGAGAGCTTCTTGTGAGAATATCTTTTTGAGTATTGATGGAGCGTTTCTTATTGGTGTGGATCTCTTGAGCATGATTGAAGATCTATTCTGAGGAAGACAGCGAGAGGAGAATCTCATGGACACATCAAAGTTTCGACAATGTCGGAGATCTTGATGGCAAAAGTCTCGAAGCTTCAGAAACCCTAGTTTCTGAGGTGTACACGGGTTGTAATGCGCCTGGGCACGTACACACGCGGGTTGTATGAGGACATGGCGCGTACAGTTGATGGAATGATGAAGACTTGTGTTTGAGCTGGTGCCAAGCCCTTGGATGATGAGGCAGGTTCCAGATCTGCATTCTATGAGCTCAGATCTATCACTGAGACACTAGTATGGTTACATTATTGTCTTGATGGATACTATTGTTTGATGTGTTGTGAATGCTTAGGGCATTCTTGGTATGGCTTCTATGATGTGGTTCAGTCTGGTTGATTTGGTTGATGGAGTGAGTAGTACTCTTTTGATTCAGTGGTGCTATGATATACTAGTTGTTTATACATGATTGAGATAGCATTCATATTGATTCGTTGTGGAGCATGAACAAACTATTGGAGAGCTTGGATGTGTTGTGACTGGCTGGTGGTCAGATTGGACAGTCAGAGACAGAAGAGAATGATATATTGGCTGTAGATGATCTGAGTTGATCTTGAAGGATAAACCCTAACTGCTCAGAAGGTATACGCAGGCTATTGTATACATTAGCCGCGTACACACGCGGGTTGTAGTGAGCCAGAGCGCGTACACACGCGGGCTTCACTATTGACAGGTCGTGTACCTATTGACAGATTGATATATGTTGAGGATTGTTGCCTCATCTCAATTGGTGCTGAGGGTGTAAGTTGAGTCTTGCATTATAGAACTAGTGCTCTTGTAGAGTTGTACTCTATTCAATTGTTGTTGATAAACCCCCGAATTATTGTCCATAATAAAAAGAAAAATTGTACATACAACTTGTGTTCTTTGTGTTCCTTGTAGTGATGACTTGATGATGATATATTGTTGATATATGTTGTTGATATATGTTCTCATCTAACTAGTTATAAATGACAGCAATGGGTAATGAATAAATGTTGAATGTTAACTAAGGAGTTTTTGTAAAGAGGGAAGCTTTTGGGAAAAAGAGCCCCACACTCATCCACCCCCCCTCTAAGTGTGGTAGGTGTGTCCAACACGTTATTACCAAGTTTAAGAACATTGAGGACTGATCGGAATAAATTAACTATAATACTTCTCTTAATATTTTTCGAGCACATAAATAAAAAAATTTAAATAACATTATGGTCATAGTAGATGTTAATCATCATAATCATTACTATTTAGTAAGATTAATTTTCATTTATTGAATAAATATTTAAATTAATTAATTTAATTTATTATGTTATTTTTATGATTAAATAATTTATAAATGAAAATTTTTAATTTCATTTATTTTTTCTCAATAACAAATAACAAGTTTTAGAGTTGAGTTTTATTATAGATGTTTTGAAAATTAAATCTTGTATTTTAATAAAACAAATACTCAAAAATGTTTTTCATTCTCTATTTTATTTTATTAATGTATTAATGTATGTATATTTTTAAAATATAAAAATATTTTATTACATAATTATATCATTATACTAAACATTTTAATCCCATCAAACATTTTGTATAATTCAATTAATTAAAAAAATCTTTACGAAAACTCAACATTATTTTATTAAATTTATTAAAAATTGAATCTTAATAAGCTATATATTAAATAATGTCGATAATTTTAGCAACCTTTTTCTAATGAGAAATTAACTCGTGGGAAACTCACCTCGATACTTTCTCACATAGTGGATGGTATGGGAGTGATAAAGTCATGGCCCCGAGGACCCTAACTAAACTCAAACTCGTGACCTCTCCCCGTAACACGAGAGAGAATATACACGTCTTGCCAACTAAATTAACCCATAAGGCTTCAATTTTTTTTATTTTTTTTAACAACTTATTATCAATCATCAACCACTTTTTAAAAGACAATGATCATCATAATTCTTAATTTAAAGATTTTTTAATCACTTAATTTTGATTTGTTCTCTTTCTCTTTTTAGATTATTTAATTTTTATTCACTTTCTTTTTAATTAATAATTTTATTTTCCTCATTCGAATGGTTTTATTCTCTTCTTATATTTTAATTTTTTCATGTCATTTATTCTTTTTTAATATTTATTTATCTTATGTTTTATTTCTCCTTTTAATCATCTTTATATTATTTATTTTATTCCAAACATTTAATTTTATTTGTTTCTCTTTTAAACTCTATATAAATATGAATAACCACCATCGATTCAAGTGAAGATGGCATAAGGATGCTCATTCTTAACTAAACTATTGAGGAATCATGAAAAACACCATTTTGTAGAACAAATATACTATTAAAAATATCATCAAATCAAAATTTAAGAAGAAAATGCGGCGTGATAAAGAGTTAGAGGAAAAAAAAAAGTTAAGGTATTATAAGGATGTAATCAACCCTAATCTAGAAGATCAAAATTATCTATTTGTTTTGACGAGTGTAACAAAAAAATAAGCATTGCTAAGATAAGAACAAATTTTCACGAGCTCCATAGTGAAACTGGGCATTGGTCAATTCCTAAAATGTCATGGAATGAAAGAGTGTGTCACCTTTGTGATACTAAGAAGGTTGAAAATGAAAAACACTTTCTCTTAGATTGTCCATCCTATACCCAAATTAGATCTCATTTTCAAAATATTTGTCACACTACCAACCTTCCTAACCTCTTAACTCAACAAAACTATGGTAATCTTGGAAAGCTTCTCTTAATACTTTTCGAACACAGAAACAAAATTCTAAAGAATCGCAAGTAATCACTTACCCTCTTAAAATTGGATCAACCAATTCAATCTTAATGAACGTTAATCATCATCATCATCATCAATATACTCAACCTTTTTGCTTTTCTTTTTTCTTTCTCTCTTAACTTTTCATGACCAATTTCAATTCTCGCTCTACCAATTTCAAATTCTTATAATTTCTTTCAAAACTTTCACGAAATTTGAGAATGATGCTTTGTTTTTTTTATAATTATTCTTTACTTTTTAACTTTCTTCCGTTCTCGTGTTGTTTACGAAACCTTTAATCGTCTTTTCAGTTTTAAAAATTTCGTCTATTTTTCATTTTTAAATCTCCCGCTTGTTCTTTCGTTACTTACTCTTTCTTTCTCATATTTGTGCGTCCTAATAATGACGATTTGTCTTGTTTACGATTTTTCCTTTTGGAATCATTTTCTATATTAACTTTATGTGATAAATTTTCTCAATTATACGGATTAGCAATTACTCTTAAAAAGTGTCTTTTTCGTTTGGAATCCCTTTTTTCAATTAACTTTATATATTATATATATATTTTTCAATTAACTTTATTTATATATATGAAGTTTGTTAAAAGCATGTTGAAGCCAATTTTCCAAGTTCATTGGTTTGGGGTTACTTCAATTTTTTTTTTTTAAATTATTTAAAAAAAAAAATTATTGCTTTGTTTGATAATTGGATTTTTTGGTTTTTTAATCATTGAGTATTTGTTATTTGAATCGGTGATTTTAATGTTTTGTTCTTTTGTTTTAACTATCATGATTGAGTATGACGGTAGTCTTATCGAGTTTGTTTGCATTGCAAAGTGGTTCTTGTTGCATGTTTTTCTTTTGCGCCTCTTGATTTTTTATTAAAACTGACTTGTGAAAGTGCCATCTATCATCACCTAGGTTGATTGTAGCATCTATAAGGCATAGCATGGCTCTAAATTGCTTTCTAGAAGAATTGATATTTCCACCAAGTACTCAGCATCAAGTGCCCCAGAGTTGAGTTGGCTATTTTTGTAGGATAAAATCTCTTAATTGTTGATGAATAATCCCAAGTTTAGTTGCCATCTTGAAATCCTATATAATATAGATGTCAAAGGAGTTGACATAACTAAATTTGAGTAAAGCAACGACAAGAGCGGGCCCTGAACTTTTATTAAAAAATGCTTTTGCATACAATTGTGGGTGTCATTCAAAATAAAAATTTTACCTTCAGAGCAAGCCTACTATAGGTTTTACGGGATTCTGTACCAAACGCAACTGAAAAAATATGAATCTGAGGTCTACAAGAACGCGCACCAAGGATTCCCCGTCAAACAAGCCTCATTGCTTATGAAAGATGTTGAAATGATCTCAAGTGGGGTTGTATGACCACTTATCATAAATCCCCACTTATCCTTTCTGTATTGCAAAAGACGGCATCTCAATCGGACATCATGTGGGCAAGTTACAGGTTTTCTAAGCCGAAATTAATCAGGTTACACTAAGGCCCAACTAAGCTTATTGTAGCCACTAAAAAGTTCTCTGCGACATGGGGTGCAACTCTCCGAAATTTAGAGAAGTCGTGACAAAATTTTCTTGTGGTACGACATGTTGCACACAAAATATTTTTGGTTGTGATACACAATGCTCCAAAGATGCGTCGCACACAAAAAACATTTTAGGTGCGATACACAATTTCCAAAAGTTTAAGAACATGCGACATGTCACACCAAATCTCCTTTTTGGTGCAATACACATGTGAGATAACAATTTTC
>JASDQU010108451.1:64816-76082 GCA_032191745.1 Picea mariana | reverse complement strand
GCATTCGAAACTCATTGAGTGTCATTTTCAATATAAACAAATCATAACTGAATCTGATTGTCTCCAGGAGCTATATCCCGAATGTTCCAAACTGCTTCCCAAAACATTATCCTGACAAGAAATACAAAATATAAATTAATCAAAACGAAATAATATTAAAAGAGCAAGCTACATAATCTTCGATTATGTAGCTTCTCTTAATAAAACAAACAAATCTGTAAATAATAAATAAATTATCAAATTTAAAACTTATAATCAAAATTGTTATAAACGAACACTAAATCAAGCATTAGGCATTAGAGTTTGACGAATTATGCAAGTGATAATTTATGACAATATTAACCCATGTAGATTTAATAACCGTGGTGGCTTCACAACTTTTGGGATTCTTATTTTCCTGGGCTAAATCCTTATCTTTCTGATCAATCAGAGGTTGGTTCTACCTCTTCAAATCCATGTTTTCCTTTTGCAGTTTATCTATGTTCATCTTGAGACAGGGCACAACAACATGATATATTTCTGAACAAAATCCACGATCCACACATCTATCTGAACATTTCTTACCTTCCATATGTTGATGGTCATTTGATGAGGGTTTTGTTTTTTGTAATGCATCCTTCAGACTAAAACGAATACCTAGAATTTGGTCATGACCAACGAGAAAGGGTGGAAGATTATAGACAAATTCATACTGTTACTTTTCATGTGGCCCTGGTCCATCCGATGGATCTTCTACTGGGAAACTAGAAAAGTCTTGGTCATCAATAGATATGGGAGTATCCTTATTTGAAAATCCCTTAAATTTAATTTTGATCATCCTAGATAGCCTGCGAATTTTTCTTTTATTTTCAAAATCAACAATCCCCCTGTCTTTTGTATTCTCATCATCTTGTAGATGCGACCTCAAAGGGTTTGAATCAAAAGATACATTTGAGGTTTGTGTTGACCGTGAAATTTTGGGCATCCTCTCGGTCTCCTTTAGATGTTTACCTTTGATTTTGGTCACGATAGACTCAAGATCAAACCTTTTAGGATAGGTTCGATATTCCTTGGTCATGCTACGAGTGATGTGAGGAGTAATTTGGCCAAGTGTACTTTCTCTAAGGTCGGTCTGGTTTAATTTTTTGAGAGATATGTTAGGAGAATAGTGAGTAGGGTTCAAATGAACCTCGAGCCTAATCCCATTGTTTTTCGCATCTGAGGCACGAGGAGGGTTTCAATTGCAACATCATGACGTGAACTTTGTTCATCACAAACCCTAGATAATTTAGGATTCTCAAAAAATTGATTGCTTAAAACAAAGTCATCTCATGTATCCCTTGTTCTATCCAACTAATGCTCTATTAAAATATGGATTAAGCCATGGTGAAACAGGATAGTCTCAGAATTTTTTAATTCCCTTTGATAGAATTTTTCCATCTTGGTCAAGCTCTTCAATAAGTATAAGGGAAATTTTAACTGAAACCCTAAAAATACCATGCAATCGAATGTGGAAGTAATAGACTAAATTGTATCTTCCCTCGCAAGTGAAAATGTTTTTGATCACAAAGATTAAATTCTTCCATTTCTTTTTGAGGAAAGGAACATGCATACCTTTTATGTCATAGTTCAAAATTTTAGATGCCAAGAGTTGTTTCTAGGGGATGTTCTTGACTGGAGAATTCTTGAACCATCTCTCACCCTCGAGAGATAACCATGTAGCCTTTGTTATGAAGGTTTCATCCACCAATAGATCTACATCTCCTACCTTGTCCTTTTTCCATTAAAATATTGGGAAAAAGCCTTAACAACTTTAATGTTATGGCCTTTAAAGGCCTAAATAAAATTCACCCAAACAATTGTCTGAAATAATTTGGAAATTCCATTGTATTCTTGAATGATTTCAGGGCCATTTGGTTCGTCCCTAACCATTGGTGCCATATAGTCAATGAGCACAATAACGAGTAGGTGAGACTCGATAGAGGCAATGTTATCTGTAGCAAAGGGTAAGTATGAGGACTTAACACAAATTGAGTCATTATATTGTGGATAGGTCATAACTACCTGTAATGGGACGAGATTGGCATGGAGTAACATGATGATTGAGGTTCTTGGTTTAGGGGGTGGATGTGAGGGTAAACCAGGAATCCACTTAAAGAAATGATAACCAACAAGACTTTTTGCACATTTCAGGGCAGCAATATGTGTCAAAGGTTGCCCCACGTTCATTCACATTCCTGCCACGAACTAACAAAACCCTAAGCCAAGACAGAAGCACAATCTATGGCACTATGATTATGTGATCATATCGCAAAGGTTTCTTTCATTCATACGCTTGAGTCTGAATAAGAACATCATATCTAAAGTATAGAACCAAAATGATTCAAAATGTTTATCGTGGAAATAAGTGTAGTGAGTCCAAGGTTTTCAATATGATTATAAAAATCTCGTTAAAATTATCCTTAAATGTGAGAAAAGTTCAAAGAAGGTATGGATACAGTCATATGAGTTGCGCTTGTGAGGATAATATCGTAGTGGTAAGTATCAACTTATAGCTTCAAACATTAGATTTTTATAACTTTGATCAATTTCAAGATTTAATTAAAATATTAAATCCTTGTCACCATATCAATGCCCATGATGATCAACCAATTGTGGCCAAACTTTAAAAAGAGAACAAAAAGACATAAATGAAAATTAAGTAATGAAGAGCTGGTAATATCACTCCCGATTTAATAAACTAAGGTCAAAGAGAGAAAACATGTCTTAGACCAAATGATCAAGGAGATATAAAAACCAGGTGAAAATCTTAGTGAGCACAACATCTTGATACAATAAGTGAAGCCTGGATGAAAATATCTATTATTTTCATGCTTTCAGTCATGAAATCAAGAGATATTATGATTTAAATCAAATGAAGAGAAGGAAAACATGGAAAGGGGTTTGTGTAATATTGCATGAATGTAAAAATAAACATCAAAATGCCCCCAAAAAACTAATACAAAATTATTATCTCAAAAGAAAAAAAGGTCAACACCATCTAATCTTCATAAACCTTCATTCTGTCAAAAGATAACAGTGATGAAATTACACATAAGCCTGCCAATGGAAAGTGTCTTCAAAGGGTTAATTTTCATCTTGAGACCAAAACGAAGGATGTTTATTGGGAGGAGACAAATTCCTCGTCTAATGTGTGAAATGCAAAAGTATATACCTCTGACAATTTTCAATGCACAAGAATACTACCTCATACACCAAGTTGAGGAGATTTAAAACTGTGGACCTGTACATATAAGGTCGATGTGGATGGTTGAGAGGCACTTGAAATCATTGAAGGCTTTGGTTAGACAAAGAGCACGTCCTGAGGGTTCTATGGTAGAGGGATATATGGTATATCAAACCATGGTTTATATTACCCAATATATTCCTAAAATAGCTACAAGTATTAATGTCGATCGCATTTGGGATGTCAACTCCATCAACAAATTTGAAGGGGATCACCTATTGGGGAAATGTAGAATGAGGAAAGTGACATGTAAGTAGATGGTGGGGATTTATAATACATTTTACTTCTTTTTTTTTTATGTATATCGTACTTATTTAATTTTTAGTCTTCTTGCATAATCCATTATTATGAAAGTATACCAAGGTAACTAATTATATGTGAATTGTTATATCTTAATACAGTTGGTCGAGAGTGGAGTGCAATACATTTATACATTTCAAAAAATCTTGATGGGATGAAGGCATGGATTGAATGATATATACAATCTAATAATGGGAGGTTATCATGGTATGGTGTGGCTACATTGGTCAAAGAAGTCGAATGTAAAGGAGATACCAATCTTATACAGAGGGAAATTGATTTAGCATATGGTTTAAAAAATAAGCAGGCAAGCATATTCACCCATACTATTTTTTTTCATAATATATTGATGTATACGATGTGTTTTTTCTTATATTGCATAATTTCCAAGTACAAATATGTTTATCAATTGACAATGCATTTTTTACTTGTCTGACATATTTCAGTTGAAACACCACAAGGTTATGTAGTGGCTGCAAATTTCGCATTAAAAAGTTGGATGAAAAGATGAAAACCTATGATAGTGGGATAACTACAATATTACATGTTACTAATGTTTCCTCTAGAAGTGACAGACATCCATAAGTCTATGAAAATCAATAGTGTGGTTTTTTGGATGATATACTTGAGTGTGACTTTAAATCCTTCAAATTAGTTATGAAAATCAATAGTATGGTTTTTTGGATGATATACTTGAGTGTGACTTTAAATCCTTCAAATTAGTTATGTTCAACGTCAAATGGTACAGACTACGAATGAATAAACGTGATCCTGATAGAATTGTTAATCAACATGCTAACATATTTACCATGGTTAATACAAGGAATGTTGAGCCAATATCAAAGCCCTATGTTCTTCCAAGACAATGCGAACAAGTATTTTACTTAGAGGTTCCAGTTAGAGGGGGTTGGTCATATGTTGTTAGATATGATCCAAGAGGAAGGCCTATAAAGTATAATGTAGCAGAAGAAGATGATATTGAAGAAGAACATGATGTAGAGGAGTGTTGTGAGAAATTCACCCTACAAACAGGTTGAATTCTCCTTAGACTAAAAACATAACCTAATACAAATTTGAAACAAGTAGTAACTGACTACCTTTTAGATTAACATTTTAATCCTATAGATAGGAGAGATTTAGACTAACCTTAATTCCAACGTTTGTCCTCATTTCTCCAAACCTCGACCAGGTACAATCATTGTAGGCATTATCTGGTTTGTTGTATCCATGGACATGCCTCCAACTCCCCGCGGAGATCGAAACATATTACCTAGAAGCCCAGGAAATGATAACAAGTTGTCACCCAAATTAACACAAATGCCATTATTAAAAACATAAGCATGAACCATTTTATTGGAGTTACCATCAGTGGCCATAAACATGTTACTATGGATTTGATTAGACCTATTGCATACTTGCAACATCACTCCAATGCTAGATGGATTAAGAGTTATAGTGTTAGGAGTAGAAATTGAAACATTACCCATAGTAGCTTCCACCATTAACATTTCCAGTTTTTGACATACCAAGGGTTGGAATCATTGTTCTCACTGTTCCCATGGAAGAAGGACAAGGAAAACCATTGTAGCGCATAATCAAAACTTTTAAGAATATATCCAACGTATTGAGATCCATGTACTCTTCCTTGGAAACAATATCTCTAAATAAACGATCCTCCAAACACCTTGTCAGTTCAGGTAGTTGCTTTTCCCAATCCGGTGGGAGTGTGCATTGTTGAAGCCGTTGTAACAAATCCTCCCCTAGATAATCTGCAACACTTAGATCATCATTTCCTATATCTTTATTGACAATTGATCCACCTGTTATGCTTGGTATTTGTTTCTTGGTGGAAATCATGTGCTCCTTCTCATCTACGAGCTCCCCTCGACACCGGGTGACAAGATGAAATGTTGATCTTTCTATTCTGACATCTGCGCACATATGTCTTAAACATGAAATATTTACATGAATTTGATGGTCGTTGAATTCATGAAGAAGATTCTGCTATAATGCATTCCTATCCCTTGTCACTTTACCAACAAAGAATGTTTCAAACCCTACAAGAGATGGAGCACTGGTATACACAACAATATGTCCTAGAAATACATCATGAACGAGAAGTGGAACTGATTGAGCATGTGATGAGTAACCAACTCCTAAATCAAATTGCGTAACTTCAAAATTCATGCTGCTAGATCCTTGCACTTTTGTTGGGACATCAAATCTCTGATATTTTGGAAAAGAATTACCCACTTCAATAAGTGGAGATGGTTGCTTACCCTTGTCTGTGACCATAGATAAGAATCCAAGCTCATTGGGATCCAAATCCACCTTATCATTACACAAACATGTTTTTTAGTAGTATCCTGAGAAGAAACTTCCACATCAGCTGTGTTTTGTTTGGTTTTCCCTTCAGATAGATTATTTTGTTTAACTTCTTTCAAAGTTAGAAGAGAGTCCATTAGATCGGGTAGGAAATTCTCCTCTCTCTTGGTGGGACTACTTGAATAGGAACTTCACACTCGTTGCCCAAACTTTTGACCCGAAGGGGCCATTATTTTAATCAAAGTTACAAAAATAAAATAAAATATTATTTAAAAATTATATCTTTTATATTTATTTTATTTTTTTAATTTTAGAATATTTTGGTTTTGAAAACAAATGGCAAAGACAACTTGTACAAGAAATAAGGCTTTGAAAAAAATGAGCAAAGGACCTGGAGGTTTTGGAAAATTGATATGAAATCGACAAAGAAGTTGTCAAGATCGTACAAACATGTGTGCTACAATAATGTGTTGTTGGTAGCGCCTCTGTCACATGTGCTGCTAGATCCAATATCTGACCAAAGGTCAAAATTTTGATATTGCAACTTTAAGCACTAACATTGGCTCCTTCTGGAGATGGAGTCCTCCCTGTGAGGATCCAAGAGCATGCAGACCATTGTGCCTTTTTTCATTTAATCCCTGCAACTTGTAACTTAATCCTGCTCACCAGTGCCTCCATTGGGATATGGAGTCTTATTATCTTATTCTATCGCACACCAATGCTCAAGATTGAGCTTATTTATATACATTTGATCCGGATTATTTTCGGCACGAAATGAATGCAAAGATATAACGTGGAAATATACATAGATATTGCAAGAGAGTCAATAATATAACAGAGGTATATCAGAGATAAAACCATAAACACAAAGATATAGTAATACACAACTGATCCAGATTATTTTCGGCACGAAATGAAAGCGGAAATATAAAACATTAATATACAAAGATATTGCAAGAGATCCAATAATATAACATAGGTATATCAGAGATAAAACCATAAACACATAGATACAGTAATACACAATTTCTATTAATGAGCGAAATGTACAAAACTGTAGAAATATAGAGTGAAAGACTCGCTAGAATGGTGACAGCTTATCTCTGAGAAGAGATGTGACAACTACTCACATTCGCAAAAATATGATTGTTAAAATGAGGCTCCAAGTCCTTTTTAACGTAAAGAAAACCCAAAACCCTAACCCTGGAAGATGAAAAGCCAACATTTTTGTGGACCTCGTTTTGGGTAGTTTGGTGTATCAACTTCCCGGGGGCGTAACTTTGGCATACGATCTATGTTTGGGGTGCACGATAGATCATTGGAAAGGTATTATCGAGGAGATTCATTTTTGGGGCTCAATCAAATCCATAGACTGTCATTGAAGTGCTCTATCCCAACAAAACTTCATTTAGGCCCTCAAAATGGACCCAGAAGTTTAGGGACCGAAAAACTGCTAAAAATAGTATGTTGTCAGAAAACTGTTTTGAGCCAGTTGGAATAGGTGGGTGGCCACTGATATCCACTTGGATCAACATTCCTACATTAATCAATAAATTATTATTTTCTTAAGTATAGAAATATTTCCATAATAACCATTCAAGCAACTAGATAATTAGTTGAACTCTTTGTATATGCTTCGATAGAACGAAAGCTTGACAAAGAATCGACACTTCACCATCAATTTGATTTTTAAATTCAGAGTGAAAAAATGACCGAAACTTAAAATTGTTGAAATCCTCCATATAGATGGCCACCAGATCATAAAAAACAAGGGAAGTGCAATTTTGACCATAGAAAGTTACCTTCGGATTGACAAGAAATTCATGGTCTTTCTGCTTCAAATGAACAGACTGCTCTTGTGAAGAATTTGCTCCATTAATAATGATGATATATTCATTCTTCAAGCCTAGAAATGAAATATAAAAGGCTGCAAACTGTTTCCATTGTATTCAAATGGAGTTTCCATCAGATTAAGCACATCCTCTGATTTCATGATTGCATATTTTCCTCTAATGAGAGCAGGTTCTTCCCTTTCTGCATTTGTGTCTTTATGAAAATTTGGAACAACAATTTCATTATAACAACCACTAAAAGCAACATCTGAGACAATGTCAGATGTGTCTTCTGCCTATTGTCTCAGATGTGTCTTCTGCCTTACTATGTTGGAGAATTTCTTGATGTTGTTGCTCATAAGAATATTCGAAAGTAATATCAAGGTAAATAGAATCCTGGATCTTTTTCTTGGTGGAAAAACTTTCATATGATTTCATACCCATTATTTCATATGGATCTTTTTCTTGGTGGGAAAACTTTCTTGGTTAGAAACCCATTATTTTAATCAAAGTTACAAAAATAAAATAAAATATTATTTAAAAATTATATCAAAATAATTTTTAAAATAACATCCTTTATATTTATTTTATTTTTTTAATTTTAGAATATTTTGGTTTTGAAAACAAATGGCAAAGACAACTTGTACAAGAAATAAGGCTTTGAAAAAAATGAGCAAAGGAAGAAATAAGGCTTTGAAAAAAATGAGCAAAGGACATGGAGGTTTTGGAAAATTGATATGAAATTGACAAAGAAGTTGTCAAGATCATACAAACATGTGTGCTACAAGAATGTGTTGTTGTTGGTAGCGCCTCCGTCACATGTGCTGCTAGATCCAATATCTGGCTAAAGGTAAAAAATTTGATATTGCAACTTTAAGCATTAACACTGGCTCCTTCTGGGGATGGAGTCCTCCCTGTGAGGATCCAAGAGCACGCAGACCATTGTGCCTTTTTTCATTTAATCCCTGCAACTTGTAACTTAATCCTGCTCACCAGTGCCTCCATTGGGATATGGAGTCTTATTATCTTATTCTATCGCACACCAATGCTCAAGATTGAGCCTATTTATATACATTTGATCTGGATTATTTTCGGCACGAAATGAAAGAGAAGATATAACATGGAAATATACATAGATATTGCAAGAGAGTCAATAATATAACATAGGTATATCAGAGATAAAACCATAAACACAGAAATACAGTAATACACAACTGATCCAGATTATTTTCGGCACGAAATGAAAGCGGAAATATAAAACATTAATATACAGAGATATTGCAAGAGAGCCAATAATATAACATAGGTATATCAGAGATAAAACCATAAACACATAGATACAGTAATACACAATTTCTATTAATGAGCGAAATGTACAAAATTGTAGAAATATAGAATGAAAGAATCGCTAGAATGGTGGCAACTTATCTCTGAAAAGAGATGTGACAACTACTCACATTCGCAAGAATATGATTGTTAAAATGAGGCTCCAAGTCCTTTTTAACATAAAGAAAACCCAAAACCCTAACCCTGGAAGATGAAAAGCCAACATTTTTGTGGACCTCGTTTTGGGTAGTTTGGTGTATCAACTTCCTGGGGGTGTAACTTTGGCATACGATCTACGTTTGGGGTGCACGATAGCTCATTGGAAAGGTTTATCGAGGAGATTCATTTTTGGGGCTCAATCAAATCCATAGACTATCATTGAGGTGCTCTATCCCAAAAAAACTTTATTTAGGCCCTCAAAATAGCCCCAGAAGTTTAGGGACCGAAAAACTGCTAAAAATAGTAAGTTGCCAGAAAACTGTTTTGAGCCAGGTGGGTGGCCACCGATATCCACCTGAATCAGCATTCCTACATTAATCAATAAATTATTCTTTTCTTAAGTATAGAAATATTTCCATAATAACCATTCAAGCAACTAGATAATTAGTTGAACTCTTTGTATATGCTTCGATAGAATGAAAGCTTGACAAAGAATCGACACTTCACCATCAATTTGATTTTTAAATTCAGAGTGAAAAAATGACTGAAACTTAAAATTGTTGAAATCCTCCATATAGATGGCCACCGGATCATAAAAACAAGGGAAGTGGAATTTTGACCATAGAAAGTTACCTCCGGATTGACAAGAAATTCATGGTCTTTCTGCTTCAAATGATCATACTTCTCTTGTGAAGAATTTGCTCCATTAATAATGATGACATCTTCATTCTTGAAGCCTGGAAATGAAATATAAAAGGCTGCAAACTATTTGCATTGTCTTCAAATGGAGTTTCCATCGGATTAAGCACATCCTCTAATTTCATGATTGCATATTTTCCTCTAATGAGAGCAGGTTCTTCCCTTTCTGCATTTGTGTCTTTATGAAAATCTGGAACAACAATTTCATTATAACAACCACTAAAAGCAACATCTGAGACAATGTCAGATGTGTCTCCCGCCTTGCTATGTTGGAGAATTTCTTGATGTTGTTGATCATAAGAATCTTCGTAAGTAATATCCCGGTAAAGAGAATCCTAGATCTTTTTCTTGGTGGAAAAACTTTCATACGATTTCATACCAAATTGAAGATACTTGAGTTGTAACTCTAAACAAAAAAATTGATATTTTTTAAAAAAGTTTGAATCAAAAGATGAAGCTAAAGAAGCAATTTCATCATATTCATCTTCAGATAATGTACCAATCCATTCTTTCAAATCTTCAAAATATCAAGAGTCTCTAAACGTAACTATCCATTTTATATATTCTTCGAAGAAAACAAGATTACCAATAACTGTGCCATCTTGAATGATACGACAATTGGATCAACAACTGAGTCCTTCATCTTGAAACCAATGGAATCGACAGTGGAGCCGCCGGGTGAATGATGCAGTCAACATGTCACCAGCTCTTGTTCACCATAAAAAACTAGATATGTTCGTTGTTGTATAGCCCAGAGAATTATATCTTCGTTCCTTCGTTCCCCGCAACGAAGCCAAAGTATGTTGGCGCTAGAAGTTGTCTCTAGACTGCTATAGAGATAAGCCTATCACATTTTAATTATTGCAAAGGTTTGTTTAAGTTTGAGTTGGTGGATCAGGAAAACTTAAAGAGAAAGAATGATGTAGAAGATGGATTAACACATGTGAATATCAATGATCAAGACCATTGGGCATGGAGTCCCTGACATATTTCATTGATCGAAGGTAATCAAACCAGCTATCATACAAAAAGTTGATAACAACATGGATAGGTAGATGAAAGAGGAAAACAAACTACAAAAAGTACAAGCATCACTGTCATATTAGACTTGCATGATCCATAAGAGTGAATATTCAATAAACAAAAAATCTTTCTAAGAATAAAAACTTGATATCTGAAAGAACGCTACTGAAACAAAGTAAGTACACTAAACAATTGAAGTACATGAAGTCTGTAGTGCATCATTTCTATTCAAATAAGAGGAAGAAATATATGGAAACATGATATAAAACACAAACTAATAAGCATGGTCTTCAAATAGCTCTGATGTTGAAAAATATAAAAGAAAACTGCCCTCGGG